>JAQFVV010007400.1:0-95020 GCA_028023455.1 Epiperipatus broadwayi | reverse complement strand
AAATGCTCGGCAGTATTGTGTTGTCGCATATGACTGGCATTCTGGTCGGCTATAGGAAACATTTATTTTACTTAAATTCAATGTGTCTTCATCTCTCATATCAACTGCTATATTATTTAAAGAGATGATAATTCTATTCAATAATGATGTATAATTTTGAATAACACAGCCCTTTTTTTTCAGAATCTCAGTCAGAATAATAAAAAGACAAGGGTGCTTTTTCTGTCCTTCCATCATCCATGACAACACAATAATATAACTAAGATTTATTACTTAGACAATTTAACTAAATGGGAATGGAATAATGTGCAACCAAAGTTAATGGTTTGGGAATAAATTCATTTTTTTTTTTTTTTTACACAAAGGTGAATGTTTAGTCTTAAGTTTTCAACTCCATAAATAATTATCATTAAACTAAAATATAATGACATATTCCGATCTGCTTAACTTTATTTATCTGGTATATTAAGTTTTTAAGAATTTGGAATGATTTTGGAATCAAGAAAAGGTTTTGCAAATATTGTGCAAACACTTATATTTAGCATATAAAAACAAAAAAAATGAATCTACAACAAATTTTAACAAGACTATAATTTATTATTATCACAAAAAAAAATATATGAACATTTATTCAATAATCCCATAGTAATACAAAAATATAAAATATAACTGACATTAATCTGTATACTCTTTTGGTTATGGACTAGAGGTTACTACTTCTCCTGTATGCAATCATATGGATTGATTAACTAAAAGTACATTTCATTACCAATACATTGTTTATTAAATTTTGGTAACCTTGTAGAAGCTTTTATTCAAAATTATTGACTAACTATTTTTTTTTTTTTAAAAAAAATGATTAATCCAATCATATGCAATACGCAAAATATTAAATTTATTTCTAATACATTTACTTTATTTATGGTCTTTAATGGGATAACCTATTCTAATTATAGGCCAGTTATCAGAAGTTACACTTACTATCTTACATTTAACTTAATGCTAACTTAAGTTATGATACAAATTTTATTCCTACGTATAATTTTAAATATGAGTATTATTTAATTACTAACCAGAATTAAATATTGCATTTGAATATTCCTTCAGTAAATAAGCATTTTAAATTACGCAATTTTAATTACTTTCTCCATTGATTTACTTGTCAAATACTAGCAATATTTAGCAGCACAATACAGATATTGATCTTAGTTACTAACGCACTATTTATCCTAAAGTGGATCTTGAGGAACTAACACCTCCAATATAACCTTTATCTTGCCCGAACTTTCAAAATTAAGCACAATAATCAACACCTTCCATCGTGGAGCTATCTTTATTTTCACATAAGGAGTATGGAATAACCACGAAGGGCTGTAGAGTAATCTACTACATTAAAATATTTTGGTGGTTTCTTGCCTCTTACTTGGGCATACAATGAACACACACCAAATACAATCCTCTCCTGGGATTTAAACGAATGAAGCATACTAAATGCTAGATAAATTCTTGATTGTCCTATCTATGAGAATCGATCACTTGGGCTATAAACATACCCGAACATTATATTTAAAATCTTCCTCTCATGGAAAACAAAGCTTTTGGGGAGATCATTTTTCATCCCACAAAATAAATACATTATAATTATTACCTATGCGAATATTAAGCATATACCAATGCTATATCTGGGCAGGATAAGTAAATACACTGATTATAATAAACTTATGTTACCATGTATACTTTGATCAACATCTGAAATCAATGGACATCATAGAATAAAAGTATAATAATTTTAATTTTAATAAAGGAACATTCAAAAATAGTTGGTAGCATACTATCTTAAACTAAATAAAGTGGATGTGTTATTTAAGAATAATTAGGAATAAATTCCTCAATTAATACAGTATAAATTCGTTTCAAAACTTTAACAAGAAATATTTTGTTATAGCATTTTTTTTTTTTTTTAGTTACTTCTGATAATTTTCAATATTTATTTTACCCCTTAAATATCTAAATATTTTTCTTTTACGTATCTAACATACAAAATTTCTACCTACAATTGTATGTAATAATTAAAACATATTTTATAGATTTTTTCTTTCGTGTTAAATATCAACTTAACCTATAATAATTATATTAAAACATACCTTTGTCATTACAAGGCTATTAAATATCCCTTGACCATACAGACTTTAACCTAGGTGATATAACAAAAAAAAAATACATATCATTTATAACTTAGTTTTAAACAATCATTAATTAACAAGTGCATATTCTCTCATTAGAAAATGTTTTTCTGTTGAGCAATTGGTCCAGGTGAAGAGCTTTATCCAGTCGTATTTCATGAAGCAAGTTTAAAAACAATAAACGCATGGTATTATTTTCTTTAAATAAAAGTTTTCTCTTATTTTGTGTGTTTAATAAATTAGGTAAAGAAAAATATAGCAGAATTGAAGATTAATTCTTACTTGAATTAAACTACTACAATTTTGGGATCCAAGAAAAAAATATATACATATTCTAACATAACAAACAGTTGACGATAGACGATAAACATACACAATTCTTTTTTTTTTATTATTATTGACGATACGTACAATTCATATTAGCTAGCTTACTTATGGACGGAAATGCGCAATTTTTCCGAGATTATTCTGATAATAACTGCAGCTGATTTACATGTATAGGAAGTTTTAATAACTCCAACTGATGTGTAATATAATATATCATTTATTTTTATCATTAAGTCACTAAGATATTTGGTTTTGTTCATACTTTAGGAATTATAAATTTTTTTAATGGTAATTTCTCCATAAGAATGCCCCTATATAACTTTTCTTATATTTACTCTGAGAAAGTTTATATATATTTTTTTTTTTATATATATTTTTTTTTAAATATACAGGTGCATAATTTAATCTTATTTATCATTATTATTATTTCCAGACAATTCTTGGTGAATAAAACATATTTTAATGTATGTAACTACATTACTTGTAAAGGCAGACAATATTGAGAAAGAGCGCGAAAATGTTTCTAGTTGATTTTCCTTGGTTTCAAAATATTTCTTTCAATTATTTTTTTTTTCTTTCTATACCAAGAAAATATCAATAAATGACATAAAGTTAATAAATAATTAATCTTTTCTTGGAAATCGCTTCTTTTCCTTAATTTAGATATAATATAATTTTTCGTGACTCTTTTAGTTACATCTGTCATTTTTGAACTTTAGCGCGAGACAATAAACTTTTAAGTATAAAAGATCTTTAAATAGGTAGATGGCAAAGAAAATCAGGATATCTTATCAAAAAAATTTAGCCACATATTATATTATTAAAATTTTACTTTGATTACATTTATTTCTGCAAAATAAAATGAAAAAATTGAGTTACCAAATTTCAGCACTGTTCCTTCCTTGAAAACTAAAAGCAGACTATATTTTTCAAAAAAAATGATCCTGATTATGAAATTGGTTGTTTCGTTTTTTGTTTTTTTTTTTTTTTACTTTAGCGACCTCTTACAGAAAAATAATCATTTGATTATAACATAAACAAAAGAAAGGAAAAACCTATTACAATCATATAGTTTTAGTATTATTTACCTGGATTACAAAGTAATTTGACAATATAAAAAATAATAATAAATACATTAAATTAACAATCAGTGATGTATAATTCTTTAAACATTATTTTTTTTTCTCTTTTTTTTTTACAAAAAGAAATTACCAGAAGTTATTGTGCTTTATGATAGGACACTCATCCACTCTCCCCTCTACCCATCCAAAAATCAATAACTGTTTAGCTTTTATACCATATTAATTTGCTCTAATTATTAATATCTCAATTAAATTATTCATGTTCTCTCTTTAAAAATGACATTGAGTTATTAAATCTATTAGTTATTCACCCAAAACATGCCAAAGTAAGTGAATAGCATACTTTATTAATCAATTATTACTATTGTTATTTTATCTTTTTATTTCTTTAAAGAATAGCATTGTTTTCCTGCAGAAATAATGCCAAGTAAACCAAGTGTCAATAACACTAGGTTACAATTCTCCCACCGTTATAATAAATAAAAAATAAAATAATATATGCATTTTTAACACTTCTTATGGTATTACTAAGTTTATATCCTACTTCTTTCTTATGTCAATAAATACAGTTTAAAGGATTTAATTTTGCTTGGGATATGGTAGTAAGCTTTGGGCAATATAGGTACCTCTTGTTCCATCAGGGGTTGAGACCAAAAAGGCATTCTCACCCACTTGTTTCACAATTTCATAGGGGCCTTCATAAAGATACATGAATTTTCTAAACATATGTTTCCGGAGATTACTCACATGGGGAGTTCTAACTAAAACAAAATCATGGACTTTAAAAGGATGTGGACTGGTTTTGGAATAACGAGTGCGTTTATCACCCATCTTTTTAAGGTTAATTCTGTTCAGTGCTTGGTCATGTTCCACATTAATATTTTCCACTATTACGGGTAACGGTGTTTTGATTAGCAAAGGTTCAGGTCTACCAAAGTGCAGCTGAATTGGAGACATCCTAGTAGACTCATTAATAGTTATATTTATATAATTAATCACCTGTGGCAACTTATTGATAATCCACATCATGCTGTTCCCCATATGTTTAAAAATAGGGCCCCGAAGTGAGGAATGTTCCTGCAAGGTCCTTTTTAATTTAATGCCCCGCTACTTTTACTACCTTTTATATTTTTCTTTGGTATTGTTGGGATACCACTAGTAGAAGGCTGATTCTCATTCAGAATTCTACTCTTAACTGTTGGCCTACTGAGGTGGCTATTCTGTCTACCATAGGGATTCGTCCTATAATATCCTTTTTCTCTAACTAACTTCTTCCTTCCCATATGTGACCTATCTGCAAAATAGATATTACTCACCATCGGATGGGTGTCTCTATTTACCCTAATTCTATTATCAATATTCCTATCGCTGGTCTCTAACGAATCTAAAATTTTTACTACCTCTTCTATGGTATGTCTGTCAGCAGCAATCAAGATCTTCTCTATATGCCTTGGCAGATTATGGCGAATTATTCGCACAATTTGTGTCTCAGATAAAGGATAAGCTGTCAAGGTTTTCAATTTGACGGCCTGACTCCTGAAAAACTGAGTATAACTACCCTTATTTACATGATATCTTTCCTGAGATATCTGATATCTCAGGTTATCTTGGTGGTCTTCCCCCCAAAAACTGGCTAACATAAGATATTTGAAGTCTCCATATGTTTCTGGTTTAATAAATAATGATTGCCACCAGTCTTTAGATGCTGCACACAAATGGTTAGCGGCAATAGCAATCTTTTCTATCTCAGATAAATGACATAAGGTGAATAACTCCTCCAGATTCTGGAGATACTCGTGTGGATTCTCCAGATATTCACCTCTAAAAAATTTTATTTTTAAGAATTTTAAGGCCATGGAGCTATTACTTTCTGGCTCTAGCATGACTTTACTTCTAGCCTCATTTAACCCTTTTCCCACGCCCGACGAGGCTCCTCGTCGACATCTGAAATCACTCTAACTCAGTTCGTTTTCATACGAAAAAATTCGTTAAATACGTATTGAATTCGTTTTTAAAAGTTCTGTACGATGGTGACATCTTCCGATTTATTTTAGAAGTAAAAAATAGAAAAAAACGCATTTAAACCTAAACAAAGAAGGAACATTATTTGTGATTGGTTCTTAGCATGCTCTCAGCCGAAAAAGACATTCTGATTGGCTGGAAAGAACAAAGAAACTGCCTGATCAAAGAAAATAAAGAAAAACGCTGAGATTTTCATTTCGAATACGATTTAAATTATTATTAAATAATATTTATGGAAATTAAACATAATTTTCAGAGAGAATAATAAAAAAACAAAATTATTTTCGAAAAATATTGAAGATTTTAGTACAAATATTGAAGTTGTAATAAAAAGAAATATTTACTTTTCTATAACGTAAAAGTCAATCTTTTTGTTTACATTATAACTTTTATGTTGCCGATATTGATTATCTTAGAATAAATAAATAGCAATTTATTTTTGAAAGAACTTTCGTTGTCTTCACAACCTTAAAAATTAATTATATACTTTTTATAAATGTATCTGAGTTGAATTTAATATTATAGGCGAATATGTTTTAACAATAGGCTTTGTCTTCAGTTTGTGAGTTGGCCAATTAAAAGATTTGATTTTTATCTGATACAACCAATGATAAAATTAGCGATTTAAGGGTTAATGGATCGTATATTGATTCTACTGGAATAATTATTGTATGTAACTCAGATATTACTTGGTTATTACGACCATTATTTGTTTCCTTTACTTGAGTTTCAGATAAACCTTTACTTTGAACAACTTTTTTACTTTTTGTAAAATTATCCCTATTATAGTCTATAGCTTGCATTCGACTCTCTAATTCTAACTTATACTTCTGCCATTCATAGTCTATTCTCTTTGAACTATCTTTTAGGCCTACATTTAAGTGTTTAATCTGTTGTTCCAATTGGTTAATAGTTTCATCTTTATCTATCCCGAATTTATCTTCTAACCTTTGATAGACTTTACTCTCACACTGAGTCATTAATTCCCCTATTTCATCTTGGAGATTATTATGTAATAGCTGTGCATTACTCTTTATTATATCATTAAAATTTTCTACTCTTCCCATAACTTGACTTAGCTCACTTTCTAGATTTTGATTGATCTCACATTGGGTTAACTCTTGAGTTTCTAGTTTAGCTATTAATCTGGTAATCTGGCTCTGACATCCTTTCACTACATTGTCAGGTGCTAGAGTTATATTTTTAACTTCCTCTTTCAAATTACTAACTTCACTTCTAGCACTGTCTAATTATCCCTTAATAGATTCAACTCTATCCTGAACTTCTCTTTGAAATACTACTGTTTCCTTTTGATAATTTCTTATTTCCTGTACTTCATTGTTTAATACAATATATTGACTTTTAAAGTCCTGCTGGATAGCCTCAATCATATTTTCTGCCCTTTCAGAATTTGTTTCGATCTCTTTCCTTATTCTTATTTCCTGCTTTTCAGAGGCCAATTTTGATTCTTCTACATGATTTCTCAAATCTTACCTTAAGTCCTTTATCTCCTGTACTTGATTTTGAGATGTCTCTTTGATCTCCTGCATTTGATTCTCTAATTTAATATTTAAATTTTGTATCTGACTTTTTAATTCACTATTTGAGTTTTGTATCTGACTTTTTAATTCACTATTTGATTGTTCTAATTTACTATTTGAGTTTTGGATCTGACTTTTTAATTCACTTTTCAATTCACTATTTGATTTTTCTAATTTTTTCAAGAATTCCTCCAATGTATTTCTCATTAATTGATCTGGCTCATTTTCATGTTTTCCCTTTATTATTGTGGCTTCTTCTGGGTTAGCTATATCCAAATCTTCCCCTTCCTCTTTTAATTCTACACTAAAATATGGAGTCTGTGTAGCAGGGGATTGTAACTCTTGGGATCCTCCCAAATCCTCAGAAATACTATGATTATCTTTGTTTTCACTCATATTAAAATTCTAACTCTTTTAGTATTTAACAGTACTGAAATATTAGCAATGAACTATTAATAAATTTATCGATAAGAAATTATTGACAAGACATCCTGCCTCCATGCCTCTCTTACCAAAAACAATCTACACCAAAAACTATGCTCTGACATTTAATATCCCTAAAGCTCCAACATTAACTACTAAATATGCTTTTTTTTTTCACATGCTTCTTGGTCCATATAAATCTCATTAGATATTATGTAATATAGCATAAGTGCCAATCACAAGACCAGACAAACAGATCATCATAAATGATAAAATCATTACAGTGTTTTATGGAATTGCGTACAGACTACAACATCATAAACTGACAACTTAAATTATTTATTTTTCAGTGGCAAAAGATTAGATCATATAATAGATATTCCCATAATATCTTATGGCTAAAACAATTCATTATTGGCAAATATTTTTAATCAATGAATAACTAATCCATTCAAGTGCAAACAATATTAATATTGACTTCAAGAAAAGTTTACTAAATTCCTCGTGGCCAGCTATAGCCATCGATGGCCCCTGTAGTTGGGGGGCCATTTCTAACCCAATATGAATATACCTTCTTGTTCCATCAGGGGTTGTATTTTTATTTATTTGCTTATTTGCACTTTTCACCCATGACACTAATTTTTCAGGTTGTTGTTAAGGCAACCAAAATAAAGCAACATATCCATTAATTTTCCAATATGATCTAAAATACTTTTCATATAATACAATTGTACATTCAATTCTCTTAAGCCATGCCACGATTGTAATAACAACAATAATTGATCACTTATTAATTTAAAGAATAATTATAATAATATTAATCTCAGGGTTCTTTGTTTCATGTAAGGAAATGCTCGGCAGTATTGTGTTGTCACATATGACTGGCATTCTGGTCGGCTATAGGAAACATTTATTTTACTTAAATTCAATGTGTCTTCATCTCTCATATCAACTGCTATATTATTTAAAGAGATGATAATTCTATTCAATAATGACGTATAATTTTGAATAACACAGCCCTTTTTTTTCAGAATCTCAGTCAGAATAATAAAAAGACAAGGGTGCTTTTTGTGTCCTTCCATCATCCATGACAACACAATAATATAACTAAGATTTATTACTTAGACAATATAACTAAATGGGAATGGAATAATGTGCAACCAAAGTTAATGGTTTGGGAATAAATTCATTTTTTTTTTTTTTTTACACAAAGGTGAATGTTTAGTCTTAAGTTTTCAACTCCATAAATAATTATCATTAAACTAAAATATAATGACATATTCCGATCTGCTTAACTTTGTTTATCTGGTATATTAAGTTTTTAAGAATTTGGAATGATTTCGGACTCAAGAAAAGGTTTTGCAAATATTGTGCAAACACTTATATTTAGCATATAAAAACAAAAAAAATGAATCTACAACAAATTTTAACAAGACTATAATTTATTATTATCACAAAAAAAAAATATATGAACATTTATTCAATAATCCAATAGTAATACAAAAATATAAAATATAACTGACATTAATCTGTATACTCTTTTGGTTATGGACTAGAAGTTACTACTTCTCCTGTATGCAATCATATGGATTGATTAACTAAAAGTACATTTCATTACCAATACATTGTTTATTAAATTTTGGTAACCTTGTAGAAGCTTTTATTCAAAATTATTGACTAACTATTTTTTTTTTTTTTAAATGATTAATCCAATCATATGCAATACGCAAAATATTAAAAATTATTTCTAATACATTTACTTTATTTATGGTCTTTAATGGGATAACCTATTCTAATTATAGGCCAGTTATCAGAAGTTACACTTACTATCTTACATTTAACTTAATGCTAACTTAAGTTATGATACAAATTTTATTCATACGTATAATTTTAAATATGAGTATTATTTAATTACTAACCAGAATTAAATATTGCATTTGAATATTCCTTCAGTAAATAAGCGTTTTAAATTACGCAATTTTAATTACTTTCTCCATTGATTTACTTGTCAAATACTAGCAATATTTAGCAGCACAATACAGATATTGATCTTAGTTACTAATGCACTATTTATACTAAAGTGGATCTTGAGGAACTAACACCTCCAATATAACCTTTATCTTGCCCGAACTTTCAAAATTAAGCACAATAATCAACACCTTCCATGGTGGAGCTATCTTTATTTTCACATGAGGAATATGGAATAACCACAAAGAGCTGTAGAGTAATCTACTACATTAAAATATTTTGGTGGTTTCTTGCCTCTTACTTGGGCATACAATGAACACACACCAAATACAATCCTCTCCTGGGATTTAAACGAATGAAGCATACTAAATGCTAGATAAATTCTTGATCGTCCTATCTATGAGAATCGATCACTTGGGCTATAAACATACCCGAACATTATATTTAAAATCTTCCTCTCATGGAAAACAAAGCTTTTGGGGAGATCATTTTTCATCCCACAAAATAAATACATTATAATTATTACCTATGCGAATATTAAGCATATACCAATGCTATATCTGGGCAGGATAAGTAAATACACTGATCATAATAAACTTATGTTACCGTGTATACTTTGATCAACATCTGAAATCAATGGACATCATAGAATAAAGTATAATAATTTTAATTTTAATAAAGGAACATTCAAAAATAGTTGGTAGCATACTATCTTAAACTAAATAAAGTGGATGTGTTATTTAAGAATAATTAGGAATAAATTCCTCAATTAATACAGTATAAATTCATTTCAAAACTTTAACAAGAAATATTTTGTTATAGCATTTTTTTTTTTTTTTAGTTACTTCTGATAATTTTCAATATTTATTTTACCCCTTAAATATCTAAATATTTTTCTTTTATGTATCTAACATACAAAATTTCTACCTACAATTATATGTAATAATTAAAACATATTTTATAGATTTTTTCTTTCATGTTAAATATCAACTTAACCTATAATAATTATATTAAAACATACCTTTGTCATTACAAGGCTATTAAATATCCCTTGACCATACAGACTTTAACCTACGTGATATAACAAAAAAAAATACATATCATTTATAACTTAGTTTTAAACAATCATTAATTAACAAGTGCATATTCTCTCATTAGAAAATGTTTTTCTGTTGAGCAATTGGTCCAGGTGAAGAGCTTTATCCAGTCGTATTTCACGAAGCAAGTTTAAAAACAATAAACGCATGGTATTATTTTCTTTAAATAAAAGTTTTCTCTTATTTTGTGCGTTTAATAAATTAGGTAAAGAAAAATATAGCAGAATTGAAGATTAATTCTTACTTGAATTAAACTACTACAATTTTGGTATCCAAGAAAAAAAAATACATATTCTAACATAATGAACAGTTGACGATAGACAATAAACATACACAATTTTTTTTTTTTATTGACGATACGTACAATTCATATTAGCTAGCTTACTTATGGACGGAAATGCGCAATTTTTCCGAGATTATTCTGATAATAACTGCAGCTGATTTACATGTATAGGAAGTTTTAATAACTCCAACTGATGTGTAATATAATATATCATTTATTTTTATCATTAAGTCACTAAGATATTTGGTTTTGTTCATACTTTAGGAATTATAAATTTTTTTAACGGTAACTTCTCCATAAGAATGCCCCTATATAACTTTTCCTATATTTACTCTGAGAAAGTTTATATTTTTTTTTTATATATATATATATTTTAAAAAATATACAGGTGCATAATTTAATCTTATTTATCATTATTATTATTTCCAGACAATTCTTGGTGAATAAAACATATTTTAACGTATGTAACTACATTACTTGTAAAGGCAGACAATATTGAGAAAGAGCGCGAAAATGTTTCTAGTTGATTTTCCTTGGTTTCAAAATATTTCTTTCAATTATTTTTTTTTCTTTCTATACCAAGAAAATATCAATAAATGACATAAAGTTAATAAATAATTAATCTTTTCTTGGAAATCGCTTCTTTTCCTTAATTTAGATATAATATAATTTTTCGTGACTCTTTTAGTTATATCTGTCATTTTTGAACTTTAGCGCGAGACAATAAACTTTTAAGTATAAAAGGTCTTTAAATAGGTAGATGGCAAAGAAAATCAGGATATCTTATCAAAAAAATTTAGCCACACATTATATTATTAAAATATTACTTTGATTACATTTATTTCTGCAAAATAAAATGAAAAAATTGAGTTACCAAATTTCACCACTGTTCCTTCCTTGAAAACTAAAAGCAGACTATATTTTTCAAAAAAAATGATCCTGATTATGAAATTGGTTGTTTCGTTTTTTTTTTTTTTTTACTTTAGCGACCTCTTACAGAAAAATAATCATTTGATTATAACATAAACAAAAGAAAGGAAAAACCTATTACAATCATATAGTTTTAGTATTATTTACCTGGATTACAAAGTAATTTGACAATATAAAAAAATAATAATAAATACATTAAATTAACAATCAATGATGTATAATTCTTTAAACATTATTTTTTTTTCTCTTTTTTTTTTTTACAAAAAGAAATTACCAGAAGTTATTGTGCTTTATGATAAGACACTCATCCACTCTCCCCTCTACCCATCCAAAAATCAATTACTGTTTAGCTTTTATACCATATTAATTTGCTCTAATTATTAATATCTCAATTAAATTATTCATGTTCTCTCTTTAAAAATGACATTGAGTTATTAAATCTATTAGTTATTCACCCAAAACATGCCAAAATAAGTGAATAGCATACTTTATTAATCAATTATTACTATTGTTATTTTATCTTTTTATTTCTTTAAAGAATAGCATTGTTTTCCTGCAGAAATAATGCCAAGTAAACCAAGTGTCAATAACACTAGGTTACAATATATATATATATATATATATATATATATATATATATATATATATATATATATATATATATATATATATATATATATATATATCACTAATAAATAGATTAAAATGATTATACTGAAGAATTCTGGTTCAGGAAGAATTACATTTTGAGTCATTTGTCTTTTTCAGATATCTTCATTCCTATGTTTAAAAAATATATGGCAAAATAAAATTTTAATTTGAAAGATAATACATATAGAAAAAAGAGAGATAAAATTGGAATTTATTCATGTTTAATAAAAAAATCATTTACATGTAACTTAATTGAGATTAATATTTATATCTAAGTTAGTAAATATATGATAATTTCCCACCTAATAAATGATTAGTAATACATATTAATGTATTTATATAGAGTGGTTAGTTTCAAATTTATGAATGCAGAAAAGATTGATACATCTAGAACAAATTCTAGTAATTTTATAAAGATATTTATTATTTGATATAATCTTCAGATATTGATGCACTCACTTTTTCATAAACAGAAAAATATAAATATTTTAATAGTTGTTTTTAATTACTTGAAATTTTTTTTAAATTTCATTGCAGTAGGTAAAAGGATTTGAGGTTTTATGGGATTAACATTTTTTTCCACAAACAAGAAATGTTTTTTTTTAAAAAAAATATATTATGAAATCTTTTTATCACTATAAAATTGCATGATAACACCTTTTTTATTATAAAATACACTTTTAAGTAATTACTATTTAATGGTGAAATCCACTACTAAACATATTTGTGTGTTTATTATTTAGGCTACCATCCATTGGTTTATGTAAAAGAAATTTATTTTGTTATACTTCTTTTTTTCTTATTTCTAATCTATTTATTGTAAAAAAAACA
The DNA here is from genome assembly GCA_028023455.1 of Epiperipatus broadwayi. Taxonomy (NCBI): domain Eukaryota; kingdom Metazoa; phylum Onychophora; class Udeonychophora; order Euonychophora; family Peripatidae; genus Epiperipatus; species Epiperipatus broadwayi. Next base: position 81,682 of record JAQFVV010007400.1, on the reverse strand, counting down.
ATAACAATATAGTAATTGTTTTTAAACTTTTAACTTATTGTCAATAAATTCTATTAATATCAGATAATAATAATAATAATAATAATAATAATAATAATAATAATAATAATAATAATAATAATAATAATAATAATAATAATAATAATAATAATAATAATAATAATAATAATAATAATAATAATAATAATAATAATAATAATAAATATTACCAAAATCACACTTTTCTTTATGTTTGCCATAATATCATATAAATACAGTTTATCCAAACTTCAAACACTTTTTAGAAAACTTTATTTGTACATACACCTATGTTTCGACTGACCTGCAGTCTTCCTCAGAGCTATGATATAATGAACAAAATAAAAAAAACAACTATATAATAACACCATAAAAAAAATTTTTAAACAATAAAAAAACTAAAAACAACATAATATATATATATTAAAAACCTGAAATAAATAATCAAACCCAAATTAAACAATTAATATAAAATAAAATGTATTACATAAATAAAAAATAAATATAAATTATACATGTGTATTCTTAACTTTATATATATATTCAAGGACAACTATTAATCTAAATATTATCTATTTTATTATTATTAACAATCTACTAATTATTTGTATTCTTCATAAACTTAAACTTTATGATTAGTAACTAAAAATTTTTTAATTTTAAATCATATTTATTATTTTCTTACTCATTCTTCTTTTAAAATTAATATTTTATATTAATTATTGCTGAATATTTAAAACCTATAAACTTTATAATCTTTACACTTACTAAGGTTATTCTGATCTTCTAAATAAAATAATAAAAATTCATTTTTTTCAAAAAATTATCTTATACCCTAGCTCCCTCTATTACATATTATTTAAACTAAATATATATCCCCTACATCTCTTTACTTATATATTTTTTTATTTTATTTTTACACTTTAACTTTTATTATATAATACACATAAATTTATATTATACTTCTTTATATGTTTTTATATATATAAACCCTACAACTTTACTTACATATATATTTTTTTATTTTATATATTTTAACTTTTATCATTATTTTTATACAATTCTTATAAAAAAATTTTATACTGTTTTATATGTAAATATTATGCTAAGTTTATTAATTTATTTATTTATTATTATTTTTTATTATTTAATATCTATAAATACACCCAAATTTATATTCCTATTTAACCTAACCATTTTTTATCATCCCCAACTTATTTATTAACAATTATCTCTTTACGTATTTACCTCTACATATCTTATTTAATAACTATACCAATCTCATCCTAATCCCAAAATCTCTATTAAATTCTTGTTTTATCTTTCTTATTAATATAGCTTCTTTTGTTTTCCTTTCTTTAATACTTTTTGTATATAACTTCATTTTTATTGAACTTTGTGTAAATAATAAAGATAATAAAGAAATAATTAATGGAGTATATGTGATAAAATGCAAACAATGTCTAGATAGTGGGATTGATAACAAATATGTGGGAGAAACAAAAAATTCTATAAAAAACAAGACTGAAACAACATATGGCAGATAATAAAACACCAATATATATAAATACAAAAAAAAACAGGACACAAATTTACACAAAGTTCAATAAAAATGAAGTTATATACAAAAAGTATTAAAGAAAGGAAAATAAAAGAAGCTATATTAATAAGAAAGATAAAACCAGAATTTAATAGAGATTCTGGGATTAGGATGAGATTGGTATAGTTATTAAATAAGATATATAGAGGTAAATATGTAAAGAGATAATTGTTAATAAATAAGTTGGGGATGATAAAAAATGGTTAGGTTAAATAGGAATATAAATTTGGGTATATTTATAGATATTAAATAATAAAAAATAATAATAAATAAATAAATTAATAAACTTAGCGTAATATTTACATATACAACAGTATAAAAAATTTTTATAAGAATTATATAAAAATAATGATAAAAGTTAAAATATATAAAATAAAAAAATATATATGTAAATAAAGTTGTAGGGTTTATATATATCTAACCATATAAAGAAGTATAATATAAATTTATGAGTTTATATAATAAAAGTTAAAGTGTAAAAAATAAAATAAAAAAATATATAAGTAAAGAGTTGTAGGGGATATATATTTAGTTTAAATAATATGTAATAGAGGGAGCTAGGGTATAAGATATTTTTTTGAAAAAAATGATTTTTTATTATTTTATTTAGGAGATCAGAATAACCTTAGTGAGTGTAAAGATCATAAAGTTTATAGGTTTTAAATATTCAGCAATAATAAATATAAAATATTAATTTTAAAAAAATAATGAGTAAGAAAATAATAAATATGATTTAAAATTAAAAGAATTTTAGTTACTAATCATAAAGTTTAAGTTTATGAAGAATACAGATAACTAGTAGATTGTTAATAATAATAAAATAGATCATATTTAGATTAATAGTTGTCCTTGAATGTATATATGTATAAAGTTAAGAATACACATGTATAATTTATATTTATTTTTTACTTATGTAATACATTTTATTTTATATTAATTGTTTTATTTGGGTTTGATTATTTATTTCAGGTTTTTAATATATATATATTTTATGTTGTTTTTAGTTTTTTTATTGTTTAAAAAAATTTTTTATGGTGTTATTATATAGTTGTTTTTTTTTTATTTTGTTCATTATACATAGCTCTGAAGAAGACTGCAGGTCAGTCGAAACGTAGGTGTATGTACAAATAAAGTTTGCTAAAAAGTGTTTGAAGTTTGGATAAATTGTATTTAAATAATAATAATAATAATAATAATAATAATAATAATAATAATAATAATAATAATAATTTTATTTATTTTATTTATTATGAAACAAACAATACAGTGAGATAAACAATACAGTGAGATAAACAATACAGTGAGATAAATTCCATACAAGAAAAATCTTGAGTGAGGAATTTAAATGTAACAACTAAAAACACTAATAAAATACAAAAAAAAACCCATAAATATAACACAAAATATTAAAATTATACAGATATTACATTTGGCAATTCAATCACAGTAGTAAATAATTACAACATAGCATACAGTATAAACAAACAAAAAATAAAAATAAAATAAAACAAAATAAAATAAAATTAATGCTTAGCATAATATAACCAATGCTATAAATGTGTTTTTTTTTAAATCAAATAACTAGTGTTCATTAAATTCACAGAACAATATCTTATAAACATATTAAATAATTTAGGACCATTATAACTAAATTGCTTCCTAATGGATGTTTTAAAAAAATTAGGTAAAGCTAGCTGATATTTAGTAGATAAACGAGTATTTACTAAAAACACTAATAAAATACAAAAAAAAAGTATAAATATAACAAAATATTAAAATTATACAGATATTATATTTGGCAATTCATTCACAATAGTAAATAATTACAACATAACATACAGTATAAACAAAAATAAAATAAAATAAAACTAATGCTTAGCATAATATAACCAGTGCCATAAATGCTTTTTAAAAATCAAATTACTAGTGCTCATTAAATTCACAGAACAATCTCTTACAAACATATTAAATAATTTAGGACCATTATAACTAAATTGCTTCCTACTAGATGTTTTAAAAAAATTAGATAAAGCTAGCTGCTATTTAGTAGATAAATGAGTATTTACAACAGAATAATAATAATAATAATAATAATAATAATAATAATAATAATAATAATAATAATAATAATAATAATAATAATAATAATAATAATAATAATAATAATAATAATAATAATAATAATAATGGAAACATAAACTTCTCTTAAGGAAACAATAATTGCCTCAATTAACGTCAACATTAAATCTCATTTTCAAGCATACTCTGATGTATTGTTGAATAATGGCTGGGAATATTTACACAACATACTGCAATATTTAGATATCCGCTTACAAAGAAATATGTATCATTTAAAATATACTATGTGTATTAAGCCTCTGGAAATCTGAGGTTTTACACATTCCAAATCAAACTGGTCTTTCTTCATTTCTCTTCTGAAACTATCATTTATGTAAATATGACACCTCTTACAAAACCAACACTGAACAATTCCTAAAAGACCATACCAAGCATATGATTTAAATATAGCCACTTTATTAAAAATGTAAAACAATTGTACCACAAATTAAATCTTAATCCACCCACACATAACACCCTGGCTTCTCCTTCCACATATACTTTTGCTAACTAAAAAAATTATTAAACCATTTTCTCCATCATTCAGGCTGAGCTTTCATGATCCTTTCCCTACAACCAATAGATTAATTAATAATTCCAAAGATTGACTAAATTCTGATAAGTCTCCTTACACAGAATACAAAATTCTATGTTGGACATTATACTATGGTGAATCTCCTGCATTTCTCTTTATGCATATCTCTCAATATTGGCATCTATACAGAAGATCCCTTGATAAGCCTGAACAGTTCCATTTTTCTAGAGCACTGGAAGTCCATTATCCATATTTTTGAATCTTCCTCTGCTTCTATTGCATGTATAGAATGACAGGACATCAAATATAGAATTAATGAGGCCTGGTATATAACTAATAATACCCACCCTATAAGGTGAAAGGAATCATGCATTCCCCTTTCCAAGGAATGGATTCTTTAATTCATAATTTACATATTTTTAAATATCAGTTGTTTATATATATATATATATATATATATATATATATATATATAAAATCTTTTCACAGATGATTCTTTAGCTATGATACCCTTACTTTTGGTGGTGGGTAAAATAATCTTTTGCCCAAAAAAAAAATTTAAAAAAAAAAAAAATAAAAAAATAAAAAAATAAAAAAAAAAAAAAAAAAGGGTAAAAATTAATAATAAATTTTTTTGGTTTAAAAATAAAAGAAATTCCCAGGGGGGGCGGGTTAAAGGAAATAGGAACTCCTCAAAAGTGCTAAGCCACTTTAATATTATAATGCACACTTTAGCTTCACTACGTTTCGATATTTCAGATAAAAAATTTAAATTTTTATTTTTATAACATCAGAAATTCTAACACTGGATACTAAAATATTTAGTAAATTTTAAAAAATATTAAAATGTTATTTGTGTTTTTTAGTTTTTTTTTTATAAATGGAATACATTAATACTAATCTATTTTATTTTTTTGTTAACTATTTTATAATAATTTACAATGGAAACTAAGATATGATGTATAAAAATTCATTCACTAACAGTACTTTTTTTGATTGTCTAAAAAGTAATATGCCAAAATAATTAGATTTAATCACTCAAAATATTCCCTTAAGAATAAAGTTATTAGTTTATTCAAAAAATAACAATTACAAATAATAGTATACTCAATAGAGAGGTCACATAGTAAATAATAAGTATTTATGTTTTCACTCCTTTGAGACATCTATTTACTAATTAATAATATATTCAGCCTGTTTGTTTGTTTTTTTTTGGGGGGGGGGAGGGAGGGGAAATTAAACTTGCTAGAAAACAAATATTTTATATTTTATCCAGATTCAAACCGTTAGTTACGAGCATAACAAATGACATTTTAAACTGTACTTTAAAAAAAATCTTTAAAACATTAACATTGAAATAATTTTTATTTGAATAAAATCTGAAACTAATATCAATTAAAGCATTAGAGTTGGACTAGTCGTCTTCAATTGATGGACAAATAAACTCCCAAGAGTCTTTATTATGCAGTATATTAATAATTAAACGTGAATCCGAAAAAATGTTAAAAGGGACTATAAGTGAGAAATGTGGATGAGTTAATAATATAATATAATATCTTGAGACGGTCTCAATGGAGATGAAAGTCGATTTGATAAATATTTAAATATAATTATTAATAGTTGTTTATTATTTCAATCTTATGTGATTGATTATTTATTTATTTCTGTTTATGACAATATTATGGACAAATAAATCATATTGGATATTTGATCATCATAGTGAGTTAAAGCGTGTTATGAAGAAGAGAACCAATGAATAAAAGACTGATTAGACTTGAAGAAGTTTAATTCTGCAATGGTTTGATAATAATGAAAAATAGTAATATTTACATATGTGTGTGTGCTATGAAAAAAAATATTAGATGAAATAATTTTAAAATATTAAAAATACTTTTACCAAGTGTAAAAGATTTTTAAAAAATGCCATCATTTTTTTTTTTAAATTAGTAAAAAATTGAAAATCTTTTGACATTTCATTCAGGTTGTGTTTTTTTTAATATAAGTCATACATGAGTAGTAACGAAGCTTGTATAAGTCAAGTTCTTATAAAATTGGAAGAAGATGAAAAGACGATGAGAATGTTAATAGTAGGTAATCAATAACTTTTATTACTTTATATATATATATACATAAAAAAGTTTAAGCACCCACTTTAAAGATGAATATGTTGTTTTTTATTCTGATATATATATATTTCTCAGAGGTAATGTGAATACTCTGTATTTCTGGAGCGATTACAATATCTTTTTTTAAGATATGTATCCAACTTTTAAAAAAAACGTGATATTAATACAAAAATGAAATTTATCCCCAAGTCTTGAGATAGTTTTTAAGATTACTCTGAAGAACGATCTTGACTTTTCATTAATATTTATGTCCCAATAGATAATAAACAGTCTTTGTTACTTTTGGGAATTCTTGATTGATTAATTCCTAAAGACAGATTTTGTAAGTTCCCAAAATTTCAATAAAGCTACACATAGACTAAAAAAAAGTAATTTTTACTAGAATAGAAATAAGAATGTAAAAAAAAAAAATAGATAAAATAGAAAGATTATTAAAGTCAATTTAATTGTAAAACTAAATGCTTCAAAATAAACAACAATAGGATAAAATAAATTATTAGCCTATACATTAGCTAATGTTTATGATATATATATATGTGTGTGTATTGTAATGGTTTCTTTTGATAAATTCCTAAACTTAAAAAATTTTAGTGTTTATATACATATAATCGATATTATTAAGTGACAGATATATAACTGTAATAAAGACAAGCATTTTATTTTTAAAATGTAGATGTTTTGACCAAGAAAACTACCGAATATTAAGTCAAATATTATTATCAAAAAGGGACCTTGCATGGTTTAGTGCAATTGATAAAACGTCCAACTTGGGAGATCCCAAGATCAAATCCAGTGCTGGCTGTTCTGATATTTGAACTTCTTATGAGTTCCTGAGTAATAAAGACATTAGATTTTTTTTTAATCAAAAGAAAAGCAAAAATACAAATTTATTACAAGACAAATATTACATTTGCCACTATTTAAGCAAGTAATGCATAAGTAAAATTTCAATTTGCACACATTTCTAACAGACTGAACATTTTATTAGTAGAAATATATTTTGAAAATATATATCTTGTAATTATAAATTTATTTTACCACACATTGATTATGTAAGTAATATTTACTAAGGCAATAAACCTTTAAGCATCTGCGCATAAAAATGCAAAGGTAGCGACCTCTACAGGTCTTAACCGCAAGCTTACTCTTTGGAAGTAAATATCTTTTAATTAGGAAGTTTACTGCAAGTTTAAATATTTGTACAGGCACACACACTTGAAAGATTTGCTTTTATTTTCTTGTTTGACTACAACTATGTAATGAAAACTTGTTCGACTAACTATACGATGTTATTAAAAACAAAAGACATTTAAAAAATAATATACAATTAATATTTGTTACCTCTTTTTTTCTTTTGAGATTTTTTTTCATTATATTTATAAATTTATTTTTAAAGAGAAATAATGTATACATAAAATTATTGAGAAATAGATTAGTCTTGGGAAAGTAAAAAATAAAATTGAAGTTTATATTTATATAATACAATTTCTATTGATTAATATATTTGTTTAACAAAAATTCTGTCAAATAATTCCACATAAATAGATAAATGGTTTAATAGATTGGAATCACTTTCCTCAGTGGGGTGGAAAAATCTCAGTAGAAGTTTGATAATGCATTTTAGGTATTTTTTAAATGTTATGAAAGCCTTTCTATATATAAAGAAGGATAATTAATTAATTTGATACATATCAATATTTATAAATTATACTCTTTTTATTAATGATGACAATTATTTTTAAAAAATCATAGCAAAGTTAATTCAAGCATTTATAGCAAAACATATAAATGGATATTAAGAAATAGATAATTTTCAGTCACTTTTTAAAAAAAAAAGTAGCGTGAGGATCTCTGAATAAGATAGTTTATTAAACGTTATAGTTTATATATAGATATTAACAGTTATTTATTAAATAATTAAATTTTTGAAAGAATTTTACAATTTTAAAATTTAAATCGTCTATTCTCCATAAAATTATTAGTCAACTTATTTATTCTGACCAATTTCATTTTATTTAGAATTTAGTAAAGTTGAGATTTATAATTGACATTAAAAAAATTAAAAAGCAAGTTGTAAATTTAACTTGAAATTATTGGTCAACTCATTCATTCTAACGAAATATTAATTTCATTTTATTTAGGATTCAGTAAATTTGAGAGCTTATAATTAACATTAAAAAAAAAGAAGAACTTAAATTTAGCTTGTTTTTGTGTGTGTAATATGGTTATCAAAAAAAGCGTAATTATAACAAATAAATTATAATAATTTTACTCATGGCAATAAAATTTAAGATAATACAAATATTTTTTGGTTTAATTTAGCAGTTGATTTTATTATATAAACTTAGTAATATGAAGGTTGAACATGAAATGCATGAGTGACAGTTAGGCTCGGGAATTCTTATATTCTGTGCATCTTGCATAATTTTTGATAACTGAAATATTTTTAATACAGGTTTATTTAGCAAAGTCAGCTTTTCATAAAATTTAGTGAGGATCATATTTTTTTTATTTTAAATATCATATGATACAACAAAAAATTTATTTTACTTTAGAGAAAATTATTTAGATTCTAAAGAAAAGAAAAATCTATGGTTAAAAAAAAAAAAAAAGAAATAAGATTTAAAAAAAATTTAGCAACTTTTTTTTTTTAATAATTCTTATATATGAATGGGAATAAAGTACTTTTGAAGATGAATAATTTTTTTTTGTCAATAAATTTTATAATTTTTCACATCAATGAGCCTTAAAGGTATAATTATTTTAAATAAGCCGGTTTGCTGAAAATACAAATAAATGTTCAATTAATAATTTTATGCATGCTATGATATATATATATATATAACATTTATTGATTAAAGTCATTGAAAATTAAGAAAAATTAATACACATAATTTTAATGTATATATATATTATTCTTTAAAATGAAATATATATATATGTTTAAAACATAATGGTATGTTTGAACATACTACATATTTATGTGGTAATATGTGGGTGTCTGTGAGTACATTTATCTAAATATATACTGAATTCAGTTAAAGTTACTTTTATAATCTTAATTTACTTTTTGTTCAGTTCTAATTTTTAACTTTAACCCTCTCATTATACTTACACCAGGAGTCCCCAACCCTATGCCTGCGGGAACCATGATGCCCGCAGACCATTTTATGTGCATCCACCACTATCCGAACACGATAAAAAATTATTTATCTGATACAAATAAATTTAATTTTTAAATTTTTTTATAAATTATTATATTATATTGTAATCAAATTGTAGGACATAGTATACTTTTACAGTGTAAAAATATAAATGTTAATTATATGTTAAAATTTTATTTTTGAAATAAATATTTTTTTGTACATTATGTGTATTATTAACAATATCCAACTATAAATTTACATTGAAAAAATAAATGGTGCCCACCACGTGGTTGAAAAAATAAATGGTGCCTGCCACTTGGCCGGTATTATAGAATGTGCTCTTAAGTGCAAAAAGGTTGGGGACCCCTGACCTAACTATATAAAAAGATCTTTATTTTGAATTTTATTTTCATGTGCATCATCACTTGTACTGTTATAATATATATATATATATATATATATTATAACTTGTACTGTTATAATATATATATATATATATATATATATATATATATTACAAATGATGATGAGAGAGGCTTTGTTATGCCCCACAGATTTGGAAGCAAATTGTAACAGCGCATGTGGGAATGAGAGAGAATGGATTCTTTAAATGATAGTATGTATGAAAATTCTCTTATTCGAAAGCCCTGTAGGTTCTACACCTAAATCATAATTGTACAAAAAATGGTTTTTTAATTAAATAATAGATAAATGGAGAACAAGAAACTTTATCATCTATGTGTCAAACTCTAATGATCTTTAGTATGGAAATGTGCCACCCTTTTAAGTAATAACCTATAACTAAATAAATCAAATTTCTAATAACGGTAAAAGGAATATATCAATTTTTTATTACCTTTCTATACTTTAATTGCTTACTTTCAGGGTTTAGCATTAAAATTCATTAATGAGACTTGATCACTTGCTAAATATAAAATAGTATCAAAGGGAATATTTTATTAAATCTAAACTACATTTACAAACCAACTAATTATAAAAAATTTATTTAGTATCTTAGTTCATTAATGTTAAATCATATAGCTGCTTATTGAGGCTTGTACAAATAATCAGTAGCATTTCAACATTCTCAGGGTAAAATAATTATATTACCAAAATCAAGTATTGCACTATGATCCACATGTACAGATAAGTGATGGGATTCCAAATTATAAAAAAAATTACATGAAGTCACTTTAAATAAAATAATTGGTTTGTCTTTATTTATGATATGTACTTTTATCCTTTTTTTTAGAGTGGCAACAATAATATAAAATTACAAAGCAAGAACTTCTATTCCATTTCCCAGGTTCCTCTATGAACTATGTTGAGTAACATTTGAGAATGATATATTTGTTTAGATTGAATTTATGTTTGAATAAAGATCATTTATGTCCAAACAAAGCATTATAATGATAATATTTGCTAATATCTAAATAGTTCTAGATTTTTTTCTTTGGTTTAGAATTACACTAACTTTTCAATTACAAGAAATAACAAAAAAATTTTCAGACTGTACTAATTGGTAATTGTAAATAAACCAAGATGCTAAGAAGTAAAGGGGATACAATAAAGAGGCTTTTTTTCTTAATGCCAATATTGTAACACTGACTCAAAGACTCTTAATCTAAACTCCAATTAGATGCTCAATACTAATGCTCTGTTATTCACTAACCAGTGATGAGATAAATCTTAGCTTAACCTTTTAAAACAATTAATAATATATAAGTAAAGCAAATTTCATATGAATAATGTCTGTTACTATATTATTGTACATGAATATTAATATTTCTAATAAATCACAGGGTTTTTTAGAATTTCTGACATTGTATATACTAGTAAATGTATATAATTATTCCTTCTATCTTTATATGTGTGGCTAGCATAATATCATAATTAACAAATAATATTTTAATCTACATTACTTCTCAAAGATTTAAACATTATAAAAACTTCTATACATTTTGTGTAATAAAGTTTCTTAAGATATGACTGAACACGGATGGGTATTTTGTGATTATATCTAGTTCATATCTCTTAGCATAGAAACAAAGCCCTGAATAGACTGGGGATAAGCTATTGTAAAATGTTTAAAATAAAGAATATTTTTTTAATTAGTTTATTTAAAGTATAGCTAAAATTAGATGATTGAAATTAAATTTATGTAACCACATAATGATAAGTAAATAAAATAAAAGTCATTATTTTTAAAACAAGTAAATAATTTTATTAACAAAATAAAAATGTATAAATATGAGAATAAATAAATATAAGATAACTAAATCAATATCTCTGAGAACATTTTCTAAATAAATGAATTTATTTATAAGTGCTGTTATAAAAAGGAAAACTGCAGGTAGATGCAATGTTGTGAAACTCCATGTATTGCTCATACAAATACAAAATTATTAAAGAAAGTTGTCAATAAATAGGATGTAAATAAATCATTATTATTATAAAATCTAAAATAGAATATTTTTCTACATCTTATAGATCCCAAATATTTTTCCCTATTGGAACACACTGCCAAAATGGTGACTTCTTGGTTTATCCTTCAATCTAGATACAGCATTTATTTTTCTAAATAAATAGAATGTCAACATTGCCAATTTATATAGCATTAATGTCCTAAACAACATATTATACATACTTGACTTCTAGCCCTGGACTAATTCTTTATTTCTTATATTCTAACATTATTACTACAAGTACATTTGAAGCATTATTTATTCATTTAAATAAACACATTTATAATGCAGTACTATTAATATCATATGTGTATATAAGAAAACAAAATGTGAGATCTATAAGACAAGAGCATCTCATAATCAATAAGAAAATTTAATAATATTATTATATAATAGCAACAACCTATCTCAAATACAACAATACATGCAAACTTCTTATATCACTTTAAATATTGAAACCATACTACCTAGTCTTCTTACTGATGAGTACATTGATAAATGTTAACACATGCAATTAAAATATTATACAAAAATATAGTAAAAAAATAAATTATTAAACCACCATTATCCATCAAAGTTTATAAATAATTTAAGCCAATTTCTCTATGTGCACATTTTTCTACAGGTTCTATTAATAAACTTCCTTTTTATAAATATACTGAAAAATTAGTTTATTATCATTAATTTTTCAAAATCTTATTGTAAGGTGAGATAAAATTCTTTCAGTAACATTAATCCAATTATGATACCATATTTTATTTCAAAGAGCAATAGCATAATTGTTTATTATAATTTTTAAAGCTATTCCAAAGGTAATTAAATCACTGATTTCTAAGGCAATTAAGTTTCTGGTTAATTGTACATTCAAATGAGGGATGTTATTCAATCTCTGATAGGATTAGTTTTTATAAAATTAGCAAAGACATAACCATTTAATCAAATCAGAACTTTGCATGTGTGTTTAAGTAAGCATTCACATAAACTGGAAAAACATAAGCAAAATCTGATCTACTTATTGAAGCAAACTCAATAATTCCAAAACTATTTGAAGGCTCAAACATTTTTGACTACATTTTATATAATTTCTATGGCTAAAATTAAAATTTATCCAATTAAAGTTTTTTAGTGATATTATAAAGTAAGCAATTAATTATTCTGCTAAGTCATGTTTGATGATAATCATCACAATGTCTTGCCTACACCTCCTAAGGCAAATGTCCGATAGTTTCTTTAGCTGGTTATAACTTGCTTCAAGTCGCCATAATGGCAAATTAAATATTTAAAATTTATAAAGTTTACCAGATAAACACTTCAAATTTGGTTTGACCACTTGCTTTTATAATGTATCATACATAACTAAAAAATGACAGAGATTCAAACTCTTTTAAATTTTATGTGAAACATGGGAGCAGTTGTTAGTTGCTTAGCAATAGATTCTTCCAAATGATGGTAACCTTTCTTCTAGCTTTCAATGTGGAAAAATCAGCCATATTTTTTTCATTTAAAACACATAAAACATTTTGAAAAAATTATTCTAAAGATAAATATACTATTATACCCTTATTGTGATTTGGAATAAAATAATACTTTCCTATCAAACTAAATAAAATTTAACCTATTAACATAACATTCTTATATTATATAGAATTTTCTATTATTCTTATAGCTTTATACTAAATATACTATTAACCTCTAGGAAACATTATATTATTATAGCTAGACATTTAAAAAACCACATCCATGCACATTGAAATATTATGTAGGTTAACTTTGTTTACAAGGGATTTGAAGTCAGATATAAATTACTGTATTTATGATTATGTTGCAATCAATTTTTTCATGTTAATAAGGACATTTAGCAATAAAATGTTTTCAGTGTAATGTAGGATTGGTAACTTAGTTTTGTTAATGAATGTTTTCTGTAAATTTGAATTTAACTGCGATTTTTAAACTTTTGATACATGTTTTTAGACTTGTTTTAAAATATTTTCACCATCTTGGATATCCCTTGCAACGCTATATTTGTAATATGACTTGAAAATTTTAATTATTATATAAAATATATATTTTTAAGCTGATTATTTTTAATATTGACTCTATGGGATATTATTACAATATTAAAAGTTAAATAAATTAAATTATTCTGTAATACCTTTTCTCAATTATTGAGAAATAGTCAAGCGTTGGTGGTTGAGTGATCAGCACAGCCGCCTTACAAGTAGTTGTCTCGGGTTCGCGGGTTCACTTCCCGGCTGATGCTTTGACATATGAAAAAAAAATTATTGAAAAATACTGAATATAAAAATATGATTGTTCAAATGCGAATTAAAAAAGATTTTTATAGCTTTACTTATTCCCATTACTTTTTAGCCAAAGATATGTGAATACCAACGGACGTGTTTAAATATCCCATAATCTCTGACTACCAATTCAATATGATGTATAATAGTTTCTAATAATGACATTTTATTTCTAACATATGTTGGACTATTTTCATCATCTAATTTTTTACTTTACAAAAATTCAAATTTTATTTAAACTTTTTAATACATAACCGATTAATTTGTAGTAATATTTTAGCTTATGCATTACAATTAACAGTTGAATGTATTTGAGAAGTTTAAATAAAGTTTAAATTTTTTCTCCAAATATTTCATAATTATAAAACTAGATGATTGAAACAATGCAGCACATAATTACAACTAATTAATTATTGAATGTGTTTTCAATTATTTTGTGTAATGCTGCTATTTAAATATTCAATATAACACATTATATTTGTTATTTGAACTTAATGTCATACAAAGATATATCATAATATAATATTTCTGTATGTGTATTTTTTCTACATCTTTTATCAAAACCACTAAAAATTTTAAACTTTTATAGTTTTTATTATAAAATTTCCAACATTTTGACTGCTTTATATATAGGTTATCTTCAGCATTTTAAGACAAAAATAGATTGAAATTATATATATATCTTTGTTTAAAACATTCTGTCTGCTAACTATTCGTATATTTATGTGTGTATTTATACTTTCGTTTTATTTAAATAAATAAACTACGTAATATGTGGTTAAGACCTGTAGAGGTCCCTACTATCGCATTTTTATACGCATGTGCTTGAGGCTACAGCCTTAATGAATGTTACTTACGTAATCAATGTGCGTTTAAATAAATTTATAGTTACACATTATAGTAAATTTTGAAATTTTTCACTTATTGTTTTTTTAATAACAAAATGTTTTCAAATTCATCAAGTACTAATTATTATACACAATAAGGTAAACTAAAATTTTGAGATATAATTCTATAAACAGAGATTTAAAAAAACATAACATCGTGTTGTTTTTAATTTAATTAAAAATATATTATATATGAAGTTATTGTTTTGTTTTGTTTTAGCATAGTTAGACTCATTAATTTATCTTTTTACTTTTTAAAAGTATGATATTAATTATTCCATTTTTGCCTTCATCTATTTTAAGTATTTACTCTGATTTATACAATTTTTTTGTTTGTTTAGAATTGATACTATAAGTATCAATAAATCTTCATATACATTTATTATCAAATATATAAATATTTTTTTCTACGATAAAAATTAAATATATAAATATATGTTTAAACTAACATATTATCAAAAAATTGTGGATATATATATATAACTTTTTCTTTAAAAATATAATTAAATCCATTAAAATTGAATTAAAAAACATCCAATGAAATATTAATTACATTAAAATAATATTAACAAATTTAAATAAAATATTAATTTATTAACTGACATTTAAAAATATTTTCTATATTACCTTTCGCTACAGAATAATTTAATATATTTGTGTTTGTGTATTCAAATTAATATAAATTTTTATTGTATTATTATATAGCAAATTATACAAGTAAACCAGCAATTTAAAATTAAAATTATCACATCTATTGATTATATCTCTATCAGATTCTATACTCAGATAATTAAGTTTCATCTTCACGAGATATTTTAAAATATGTTGTTATATAAATTCTATTCATATGGATATCAATATAACAAAAGATATTAAAATAGCTTTTTGATTTTAACTGAATTTTATATTTTCTAGAGTTATATTTTTAAATTTGCTTTATAGCAAGAAATATATAATAGTATATAATAATTAAAATAATCGTTCATTAGCGTAAATATAACAAACTATATGCATATCATCATATGATCACCATTATTTATGCTTACACAAGCTGATAACACAGAGGCAAACCTCTCCATACAATAGCACCATTCAGTGCAAACCAAAGTAATTAATGTATGCAAGAAGGTTTGTGAATGAAATCTCTATTTAGTGCCTAAACATCCAGTATTCCGAGATTAGTTTCTAGCTTGTGGCTTTGATCAGTGAGAAGCCTTGGATCTAAGAGCACTGCATCTTGATATTAGGATCTATAGCAATTCTTCAGCAGCCACCTTTTACCTTTTTAACTAACTATAAGGCTTTAAATCCAAAATAAAAACACAATAATGTTTTCAATTCAAGCTCATTTGCTTGTTTAGTCATATAGATCTGAATTCAGTTCAAAATCTATACATTTTGGTGTCATTGATTACTTAATAACCACAGTTACCATAACTCTATTGGGCAGGATTGATATTAAACTACTAACCATTGCATGATCACAATTCTTTATGCTTACACAAGTGCCACTCAGTGCAAACCAGAATATCAATGGAGGCTAGGTTTGTGCATAAAATCCTTATCTAGTGCCTATACATTCAGTATAATAATAATTATAAATGGTTTATATAAATTTAATAAGGAATATGTAATTTAATAGCTTAGAAATATAACCTTTTATTTCAAAATTAGGTGAAGACTATGATTTCAATAATGACAAACAGAAATATTAAATATAACAGTTGTTTATTATAAATAATAAGTATAAAACAAAATAACAAATATTATAAGCAAACAATAATATACAATTTAATAACAAAATTCTATAAAATACTAATAAATATTATTTATTGTTCTCTTTGAATAAACTAAGATTGGGTTATAACTATGGGTGTAATTCTAAAGTGTTGCAAAGTCATAGCACTCTATTGGAAATGGGTGAAGAATATTAAATCAAAAGCCTTATTTTATATAGGAGGGTAATAATATTTTATAATGTCATTAATTATTTTAGCAACAATAATCAATAGATTAGCAACCTCATTTTATAAAGCTGTCTAGTTCTTTCACTCCTTTGTCGTAAGTAAAATTATTTACTTACAGCTCCTAAATAATATTCAAAATATATAGCTTTATTTATTGTACATTCATATACTTTACTAGAATGACTTATTATGGTTCTAATATTATTCATAGCTTAAATAATTAGTTAGGAGTAAACCTTTACTAACAAATACAATTTATTTTATCTACACCATCAGTGTGCTTTATTGCATAGTATAGCATTTCAAAACTAATACAAATGATCATATGACAAATAAATATTCTTTAGATATTAATCATCTACCCAAGAATGATTAACTACCTATAAATCTGAGGCTAAATTTAAAGACCAATAAAACATAAAGTAGGTTAAATATAAATGAGTTTACATAAATTTAAAAGGTAGTTTAATTACATGCAACATGACTTCAATGTAAGATGTAAATCACATATATTACACCCATACCCAATATCATTCATAAAATATGAAAAGTTGTTACTAGTACCTTTATTTCTCAGCATTATCTTGAGAAATTTATTATTTATTTATTAGTATACGAATGATAATTAAAAACTAAATAATTAAACAATTATAACAAAGTTTATTTGTCTAATTTTTTATGTTGTAGTTCTGATGAAGACTGCTAGTACAGTCGAAACTGTAAATATATAAAGTTATTTGCTTAAAGTGTTGAAGGAGTATTGATGAATTTATAGTGCAATATAAAAGTTTATTTAAGTAATCCATCAATTTGTAATCCTACTTTTATGAATGGTTGACAATTATCTTATGGAAATATTTACACTTTGCATAGTATTCCAATGTTTATCATTTATTGGCAATACTTTAATATAAGCATTAGCTATTAATTTATAAGCACAAAGTAATTCCTTTCCTAGGTTTTAAAATCTTTAGAGGCACTTTATTTAATAAACACATTTAATAATCCTATTCTGGTTTGTATAGTTAGCACATTTAATCTATTTTAGAATGTTAGCAAATCAATATATGATGATTATCATATTTTTATATTGTAGCATTTGTAATAATAAATCCATTATTAAAGATCTATCATTGTTTTATAGTTTCTATTACAAAAGAGAGAGTGGTTAAATCCTTTTGGAAACACTTGCAGACTTATATCCTTATGGTTGGCATTTATTATATATTTCAAAAGCATTAGATCACTAATTCTTTAGTTTTACCACACTTAAATTAATTTGCTGTATGCTTCAGTGTTTTTAATAATTAATAAGACTTAGCAAATAAATAATAATCTGTAGACAAATAAACTTAGTTGATTTTTATTAAAATTTATGCATTTTTTCCAAAGATGTAAATTTTATACAACTTTATATGTGAATTTAGATTTATTATAAAGTTTTATTTTTTACTAATTTATAATGAGATAATCCATTGTTTTCAAACACATTATTTCATAAATATTTTATAAGAAGAGACAAGGGATTTAATTAATGAGCATCCTGCAAGCAATTTTCCAAATTTCCATTAACAATTGAAGTTGTTTATCCATTTTAGTCTGACGGGAAGAGGCATTTTACCATATAGGCAAAATACCTAGAGTGAGTTTTTCCATTATGACATCATAAAGAAGACAGCCAAAATCGCTATTTTTGAAATTTAATTTAACTGGAACTTGAATGAACTGGACTTTTATAAAGAAATGACTGAACTTTTCCAAGCACTTATTTTAATACCTCTGGACAGTTAATACCTTAATTACTTACTATTCCCCTCAATGCATTTTTTGCTTTAGGTTTTTTTTAGGAAATTTTTTTCACTGTCATGGTGTTACTGGAGAAATAGATAAGTAAAATTGCTTTATTTTATTTTAAGCATACATTTTCCTGACATGGGCAAAATGAAAATATATATAAAAATTTTAATTATTTTACCTTACAAAATAAATTTTACAATCAATTTATTTAATAAATAAATAATTTATGAAATCTCTTCAATGTTTTCAGATATGTTTATTTTAATAAATTCACTTTTAATAAATACCTTTTAATTGAATCATAATTTTATATTTATAACTTTTAGAATTGACTGAGTTTAAACATACACAATTTTTACACAGGTGGATATTTTAAATAGACTGTTAGCTCTACTATTATCAATAAATAGTTTTGTAGAACTATTTTAAAATATTTTATTTTATTATGTTTGATTTAGTGTATGCTATCTTGTATATTTTCCATAAAATATAAATTTTTCATATGTGTGTGTTTCTCTGCTTGTACATTAAATTCAACTATACTCTTCAAAATATATATATATATGGATGCAGGTATTTTATGTATGCATTGATTAATAAAATCTATTCAGAAGACATCTTTAAATACTTTTAGAAAATTATATTTTCCTTTAGGCAGTAATATGAGAGACTTTTGAATTTCATTTTCACTATATTATCTGCTAGACAAATAATAGTGGTAGATTTACTTTGCTTAACCAAAAAATAAAGCCAATAAATGTTTTTTTATAGTTTTCAGCTAAATTAGTTAATTATGATAGTAAATGTAAGGTTAATATATATATATATATATATATATTAACCAATACATATATATAATTATGATATATATATATATTGGTCTTGAACTCAGACTTTCAAACTCCCTACATCTATCCAATCCATCTTATATAACCAATACACATAACCACATGCATGTGAAAAAAGATAAATGATCTACAATATATATATTTCTTGCTGAACCAGCACTTGTCAGTTAGTATAAACTGAGCACTGATTGTATATATGTGTGGAATATGGTGATCTGGACTAATGAATAAGTGCTGGTTCAGCAGGAAATATGTATATTGGAGATCTTTTATTTTTTCACATGTATATGGTTATACACATATTGCTTATATAAGATGGGTTGGATAGATGTTGGGAGCTTGAAAGTTTGAGTTCAAGTACCTTATAATTACCTTGTCTATTATAGACAATAAACATATATTTAAATATTATATATTCAGTCTATATTTTATTTATCCCTCTTCTGTATAATTAATGGATATATTAAGGTCCTATGTGTGAGGGGTTAGACTAATGTAAGTTCAACATGGGTATGACAATAATATTAACATCAACAAGGGCTTTGAGCATTTCATTCCTCAGATTTTCAATGAATATGGATGATGGCTGAACAGTTGGAGAGCAGAAAAGTTTGAAGCTTGACCATTAAATTTAGTTTGAAGATTTCCTATCTTAAAATAAACTGAGCACTGTTTGTATACATATGTAGGAGATGGTAATCTGGACCAACTGATGAGTGCTGGTTCTGCATGAAATACATATATTGGAAATCATTTATTTTTTTACATATATGGGATCATGTGTATTGGTTTTTAGGGATCTTGAAAGTCTGAATTCAACTTCCTTATAATTACATTAAGTCTAGTATAGACAAAATTCATATATTGAAATATTAAATATATATATATATATATATATATATATATATATATATATATATATATATATATATATATATATATATATATATATATAA
This sequence comes from Epiperipatus broadwayi, assembly GCA_028023455.1. Lineage (NCBI taxonomy): Eukaryota > Metazoa > Onychophora > Udeonychophora > Euonychophora > Peripatidae > Epiperipatus > Epiperipatus broadwayi. The sequence continues at coordinate 60,919 of JAQFVV010007400.1, read as the reverse complement.
AATTTTTTATTTGTATATATATATATTCAACCATTATAATGCAGAGAAATATATTTGTTTATCAGAAACCAAGCTCCACCTTCATACAGGCCCCATGATAATAAAAACAATTGAGAGCTTTGGTCTCTTTATATACTCTTTCTCCATCTTAGCTACTGCTGGCGTTGCTCTTGTCATCAATAAAAACTCAATCATTAACTCTTTTAAAATCCTTCACATAGATATCATCATAACAGTTCACAATGTTTCTGATTTGAATTCCATACTACACGTATTATGGGACAATTCCTAATCACAGTTTTTTAAATCTTTAGCTCATTTGATGGTTAGAGGTTCTTCAAGAATGAATTCTTTTGACTGATTACATATTTATCTCCAGCTATTAGCTAATTATTATATATATATAAAAACGATCTATTTGGCTAAACGATTTAATTATTAGAGTGTTGTCTACTTTATTAGAACCTGTAATTAAACTTCATGCATTAAATTAAAATATATTATATATAATTGAAACTAAAATTAAATAAATCTTTTATTATTATACTCATTGATGTAAAATCAAATTAAAAAATATATCTCTAGTTTTAAAACTCAGATATGAATTTTCATCTTTAGGAGATATTTTAATATATTTTGTTATATGGATATCCACGGGAATGGTATTGATATCTCTAAAGATTTTAAAATATCTCTGAAAATGAAAGTTGTTATCTGAGTTTACAAACCCGGAAAAGATATCTTTTAAAAGAATTTTATATAGAAATAATAAAAGATTTATTTAATTTTAACTTTGAACTCGTGTTTTATCCGTATAATTTATTGTATAATAAGGAAATATAAATGAATGATAATTTTAATACTCAAGCACACATACATTATATATATCTTGAATTATTCGGTATTAAAATGTAAAATAGTAAGTAATTTTAAACTAATATTTTATTATAAGTTTATAACAATATTTTACTCAAATTAATATTCAATTGGATGTTTTTAATCCAATTTTAAGGAATTTGTTTATATTTTTAGAGAGGAAAAAATTCAAATATTTATTTGATAACATGTAAGCTTTTTTCTCTCTCTCTCCCTCTGTGCTAATTTTCCTTAAATTTTCGTTTTATCTAAATTTAGTAATCATTAAGATAGATTATAAATTGACTAAATATATAATGTATATAGTGTAAATCAAAATATTTCAAAGCTAAGACAAACGACAATAATGGAACATTTATTACCATAATTTTAAACAGAAGAATGATCGGCTAATAATTCTAACCCTTCTAAAAAAAATCCAATAATTTCATTTGTGGTAAATACGTATTTTGAGAAAAAAAATTGCTAGTGTAAATTAGTTTCATTACTAAATTGCTAAAGATTCGTAAAAGAACCTTCATTTCTCTTTAATATTTACTTGTTAAGAATTTTAAGTATTATCGTAACCGAACTATTTATAACATTGATATTTTTAAATCATGCAGTCTTTTTGAAATCTCTATTTTATAATATTCCATCTCAAAATTTTAGTTGCATAATTTGTGCATAATAATTAATACCTGATAATTTTTGAAATATTTTTGTTTAAAGAAATAGCTGAGAAAATTCGAAAAATTTAAATAAACCTTTATCAAAAATTTTGGATTAATTTTTTTTAAAAAAAATTAATATCTTAAAATATTAACATATTAAATGATTGATTTTTAAAATTTTGAAATGAACATAAATCCACTTATACATACATATACATTGTAATGGTACAGATCTCATGGTGAACATGGGGTGGTGGCACTCATCATCATCAACCCCAGTTACTACAAAATTTAAATATAAAATTAAATACAATTGAATATAAGAAACATGAGCATGTGCATGAATATAAAAAAATATAAGGAGTATGAGAGATCAACACAGAACTAACTATAAGTAAGTATAAGTTCACCAGAATTCCACAAAAGCAACAATTATTCATTATCAATTTCACCAGAATTCCACAAAAGCAACAATCATTCATTATCATGAATGAACATCAATAAAAATAAATCAACAGTCAATCTTGTAACTGGATTTGAAATGGATCTACTATAAACCAGGCTAATTATTTAGCTCTTTCCAGCTAAGGGAAGATTATATAAACAATAATTTGGATGTACAAACTTAAGCACTAATCCATAATATAACAATTAAAAAAACTAATGTTGGAATACTAAAGCATGCTGATCATTATCAATGCTCTGATCACTTAGTATCATTAATGTACTGGCCAACTATGAACTTCATTTCTAAATAAATAATTAAAATAAGGTAGTGCATGGACATTAAAGAATATTCCATTTGAGTCAACCAGGATCATCATCAATTGGATGTCCATAAACACTAAATATAAATCCCTTTTAAATAACAGATCATTATGCATGAATCCAGTTCAGTGAACAAAAGCTATATAACTGTTACTGTGATCAAGAGATATAATACAGACATATAATAATCTAAAATATTTTAGAATTAAATAAATTCACTGAAATAACTTTAAACAATGAAATATAATTTATTAATAACAATTAAATTAAAATGAAATTAAGCTCTACTGAGTATTTAATAAATATAAATACAGCATTCTGTTTTTGATTAATACAATTAGCTATTACATTGGGATCTACAAATACTCCATAATAGGTTTACATAAAACACACATAAGTACACAGATGTGTGGTATAATAATTTATGAACATATTTATATTGTCATAAATCTATAAATAAAATTCATTTTTATAATACACAATTAATGATTGATTTAGCATATATGTGTGTGTGCATACTAACATAAATAGCATATGATAATTTAATCAACTTATTAAAAATATATTTTCACAATTCCATACTTAAAATATATATAAAATTCACATATATGTGTGTATATATAACAAAAATAATATGAATCAAAGTTATTAATTTATTATTGCTAATGATAAAAAAGTTTTCTTTCATTTTTTATTTAAAAAAAGTACTATCACATCTTTGACACTTCTTCATAAAAGTTTTTTTTTAACAGGTTACTCCTAATTAATAGTAAACATCTTTAAAAATACTCCAAGTTTTTTTTGTTCCATAATCTAAAAAGATTTTTGGAGTTTACTCTTTTTTTTCCAAAATAAAATTGTCTGTGAATCAATCCTTCATTTTTACACTTTTAACTCAAGCAAAAATTATTTACTTATTTTACTTTTAAATTGTAGATTTTAAGTGTCATTTTCAAAAAATTATTTAAAATACTATCATTTTCAATATATATAACACTACTCACCAACTGTTATATATATATATATATATTATGTAACGATATATAAATATGTCGTTACATTTATTTAAAATAAAAACTTAAAAGTTCGCAAATAAAAGTAAAAAACTAAACGCTAAAATTAAAATATTGTTAAACGTATATACATTCGCACAGAGGCCAAACTTTAAAAATATTTTTTTTTAAAAAAACAAATAAGTATTTGAACGTACTTTTTTTTATAAAAAAGTACAAGATTTAAAAATAAAAACAGGTATTAATTAATGTAATCTGTAAATGGAAATGATTGTTTATATTGTTTGAAAAGCAAGCTAGCTTCGGGCTTTTGTATAATTAAAATGATCTGATGAAAGATAGATAAGAAAATAAAAAGAAATTAGCTTGACCAATGGAAGCACCAAGCCTCAGCCCAGACCCGAACGAAAATTTGGATTAGTGATGTCTTTGTTCATTCAATCTGGAGATTTACTATAAAAAGAGAAATATTGAGTTCCAGACAGTTTTTTCGGACTTGATTTGATGAGAATGGTAGTTCGCACTTGCCGTTCTCTCTCATTTTTTTTTGTTTAAAAAAAAAATATAAAATGAAAAGACTGTGATACAAGAATGGAACCAGCTAATGCTACCTCAGAACATTATCTTCCAATGGAGATGTCGCGGGAATTAAAAGCAGAAACCTGGACTCTTCTACCATAAGCTATATGAAATGAACAATTGTTAAAATCAATTAAGAACTTTTGTCAAGTTTTACAAATTGATAAACAAGCCAACTTAAATGTTAAAACGGACTCTTATCTGACTCTTGTAAGTTTTTAAATCAAATTAATAATGTTTAATTTTATATGTTTTCCGATTGATAAAAATCATTTCCATTTATTTTTTCTCTTATTGTATAAATTATTTGTTGTTTAAGTTTTAAATGAGGGAATTTAAGGTTGGGTATAGACGTTGCATAGATTCGTTAGCGGTTGATAATGTTGTGGTTTTCACATTTGATTAGAATATATGTCAACGATATCACTGCAAGCATCTTACGATTAATGCTAATGGGATTTGTATATTCCCTATGCAAGTGACGTTTATCGAGGACTTTGTATTTTGATCGGCTGTGTTGAATTTGGAATGTTTTGACCATGGAATCTGTGCAGCTGATCTGTACTCAACATTTTAAAACAAAATTTATAAAATGCATTTGGGCAAACATATCTAAATGTTAAATTTAAGTCGGGCGTGAATGGCTATATAGTTTTGTAAAGTTATATTAAGGGAGGGTAATCTTAGGTTATTCGTTTCGTAGTTGAATTGGCTCAATGGATTGGATATATTTGTGTAATTAGTAGATGTAGTATGAGATCCGCTTCAGGCAGGATTGCATATATATGCCACACACCTTCTGTTTGCCTATGGATGGGTTTGTAAGTCGGCAGAAGACCGCAGTCCATTCCTATGGAGTTTTTGTTTATTGTTCTACTCGCCAACAGATGTCACCTTCCTGTTGGTGGAGAGACCATGTCTTCTCTAATCTACTTACTGATCAGATATACTTTCCTGACAGTATAGTATTTTGTGTTGTCGAATCATGCTACATTGAATACATGAATGTATCAGATGGATTGGCGCCAGTTTGGTTGCGAAATTTGTTGCCTAAGGTTAAATCAGGGAAGAATATTTTCTTTTCAAATGCAGATCTATGTAGTCTATTCATACTTGACTATCTAAATAAAATATTAAACTCATTGAAACTTAGTTAAATGTAAAATTAAAAGTTAATATAAAAATCTAAAATGTTAAACTTATTCCTCAAAATTTAAATGTTATTTTATATGTGCGTAAATAAATATTTTTATGTGTTAATTTCTGGCAGTGGCTTTTATTCTTTTATATTTAAGATATAAAATTTAGATTTTATTATCTCTGCATCTCCGCTGAGCTAGTGACTTGGGCTAACGATCGGAATATTTAAATAAAGTGGAATCTTAACAGCGCATATCTGCCTACTCTATAATTTTTTCTAGGTTTAAATGCCTAGATGGCGCCCGGTAGAGCAGATATGTTTTTGCGGTTAGATTCGATCTTCACTTTCATTTCGATCGTTATAATTGGCACTAAGTAAATTCTTTTTTTTTTTTTAATGTTTTTGTTTTTTGAGGAAGTTTACTGACATGTAACGATATATAAATATGTCGTTACATTTATTTAAAATAAAAACTTAAAAGTTTGCAAATAAAAGTAAAAAACTAAACGCTAAAATTAAAATATTGTTAAACGTATATACATTCGCACAGAGGCCAAACTTTAAAAATATTTTTTTTTAAAAAAACAAATAAGTATTTGAACGTACTTTTTTTTTTATAAAAAAGTACAAGATTTAAAAATAAAAACAGGTATTAATTAATGTAATCTGTAAATGGAAATGATTGTTTATAAATTGTTTGAAAAGCAAGCTAGCTTCGGGCTTTTGTATAATTAAAATGATCTGATGAAAGATAGATAAGAAAATAAAAAGAAATTAGCTTCCCAATGGAAGCACCAAGCCTCAGCCCGGACCCGAACGAAAATTTGGATTAGTGACGTCTTTGTTCATTCAATCTGGAGATTTACTATAAAAAGAGAAATATTGAGTTCCAGACAGTTTTTTCGGACTTGATTTGATGAGAACAGTAGGACACACTTGCCGTTCTCTCTCGTTTTTTTTTGTTTAAAAAAAAAAATAAAATGAAAAGACTGTGATACAAGAATGGAACCAGCTAATGCTACCTCCAGAACATTATCTTCCAATGGAGACGTTGTGGGAATTAAAAGCAGAAACCTGGGCTCTTCTACCATAAGCTATATGAAATGAACAATTGTTAAAATCAATTAAGAACTTTCGTCAAGTTTTACAAATTGATAAACAAGCCAACTTAAATGTTAAAACGGACTCTTATCTGACTCTTGTAAGTTTTTAAATCAAATTAATAATGTTTAATTTTATATGTTTTCCGATTGATAAAAATCATTTCCATTTTTTTTTTCTCTTATTGTATAAATTATTTGTTGTTTAAGTTTTAAATGAGGAAATTTAAGGTTGGGTATAGACGTTGCATAGATTCGTTAGCGGTTGATAATGTTGTGGTTTTCACATTCGATTAGAATATATGTCAACGATATCACTGCAAGCATCTTATGATGAATGCTAATGGGATTTGTATATTCCCTATGCAAGTGACGTTTATCGAGGACTTTGTATTTTGATCGGCTGTGTTGAATTTGGAATGTTTTTGACCGTGGAATCTGTGCAGCTGATCTGTACTCAACATTTTAAAACAAATTTTATAAAATGCATTTGTGCGAATGTATCTAAATGTTAAACTTAAGTCGGGCATGAATGGCTATATAGTTTTGTAAAGTTATATTAAGGGAGGGTAATCTTAGGTTATTCGTTTTGTAGTTGAATTGGCTCAATCGATTGGATATATTTGTGTAATTAGTAGATGTAGTATGAGATCCGCTTCGGGCAGGATTGCAAAATACACCACACACCTTCTGTTTGCCTATGGATGGGTTTGTAAGTCGGCAGAAGACCGCAGTCCATTCCTATGAAGTTTTTGTTTATTGTTCTACTCGCCAACAGATGTCACCTTCCTGTTGGTGGAGAGACCATATCTTCTCTAATATACTTACTGATCAGATATACTTTCCTGACAGTATTGTATTTTGTGTTGTCGTATCAAGCTACATTGAATACATGAATGTATCAGATGGATTGGCGCCAGTTTGGTTGTGAAATTTGTTGCCTAAGGTTAAATCAGGGAAGAATATTTTCTTTTCAAATGCAGATCTATGTAGTCTATTCATACTTGACTATCTAAATAAAATATTAAACTCATTGAAACTTAGTTAAATGTAAAATTAAAAGTTAATATAAAAATCTAAAATGTTAAACTTATTCCTCAAAATTTAAATGTTATTTTATATGTGCGTAAATAAATATTTTTATGTGTTAATTTCTGGCAGTGGCTTTTATTCTTTTATATTTAAGATATAAAATTTAGATTTTATTATCTCTGCGTCTCCGCTGAGCTAGTGACTTGGGCTAACGATCGGAATATTTAAATAAAGTGGAATCTTAACAGCGCATATCTGCCTACTCTATAAATTTTTCTAGGTTTAAATGCCTAGATGGCTCCCCATAGAGCAGATATGTTTTTGCGGTTAGATTCGATCTTCACTTTCATTTCGATCATTATAATATATATATATGACACAGTACCTTTATCTGTATCTCCATGTAGATAAAACAGTAAATGTATAAACTAATTCTTCAATAAACTGATGGACTCTCTAAGTAAGCTGGTCTGTTCTAAACAGTAGATTGGCTTATTGTCATCTTTGGGAGTGGTATCATCCAGGTAACCAACTGTTGAAATTTAGTCAGCTCCAATTAGTCTAGAATTTGATAGACTTTAGGCACAGTGGCTATTACACAATATATATAATCTAATAAAACACAGAAAAGCTAGACATTGCTTTAATGCGAATCCAAACTACCATAGTGAACTAGTACCAGCATCTGGATTTACAGTCTCTTGCTTTTAGTTATAACATCATGGTAGTAGTAATCTTGTCATAATCTGTAAAACTGTAAAACTTTTAAAAAATTCCCCCATCTTTTTCCTATGTCAGGATGGAATTAAAAAAACACAGAAATTAAAAGAAAGTTTTTTTATTTTGATTGAAAAAAGATATGACTTTTTTCAATCTACATTCATTCTTTTGGAAACAAAATATTGTAATGGTCAAGATTGTGTAATCAGTCAACAAGATCTAAAAGACCAAGCAGGGACCAACAGACCTAGGACTACCCCACACTCCTAGCTTAAACCCCTACCTAGGATTCCTGGTCTCAACCACATAATTAACACCCTTGACATACAGCTTTCCTTCTTCATACACCATGACATAGCTGAGGGTTCGAACAGAGACTCACTTCTGCAAGGCTTTTTCATCAACTCAGGGCATATTCACATTAGAACTCATATATACCCACTTTGGTTTCTTTATTATCCAGAGACCTACATATGTATTCTATTAATCTAGGCTTTTATTAATTTTCCTAATCATGACCTCACATGCCATTTTATTGATCAGGTTCAAAGCCAGGTTTGCACTAGTTTAATACTTAGCAATATACTTAATTCTATAGAATTATACTACAATTCCAATTCACAAATGACATAATTGTAATTAATAGTAATAAGAAAAATTTATTGCAAGAAATAATATAGTGAATAAGTAGCTTACAGATTTGTTAAATAAATGATTCTACTGGCTTTTTACATCATTATGAGTGAAGATAATAACAGCATACATTTTACAGAGTGTGCCTGGTTAATTCATGATTAACATTTATAAGTGATCAGCCATTATGGGTTTGAAACATTAATTATTTAGGATGTTATATTAAAGGGATGAGATTATTATGGACAGATTTGATTTTAACATTGTCCAGGTTACTCATGCATAGGTGAAGGTTAAACAAATAAATCATTTAAGAACATTGCACTATTATCCTCATTAAAATGTTAATGGTAAGAATGAATAATAATAATAAAGATCAGCTGAGCAATTATATGGCATAGTTCACAAATGAAGGATGGATGGCCCTGGCTGCAGAGGTGCATCTGCTTCTAACCAAGAACACATACCAATGGAGAAAACAAAGATGTGCTAAATCTAGGATTTGAGGGTCACAGGGAGTCTCCAGCTCCATGCAAAACCTATACTGGTCCTAATATAGGGATTAAAACCTGGGCACACAAAACATCTGGTCTGCCATTACACAGTTTGTCCATATATGATGAATAAACCATGGAGGTAATGATGTTTATCATAATAATAAATCATGACAATGAATATGGAGAGCAGAAATGCAAATTATAAGAACAATAACTACAATTTTGTAAACCTTCTTTTAATCAAATAAGAAATATCCCTAGATAATTATAAAGAGTTTACATATTATTTAAGACCTACTCACACCACAATATTTCTTAATAAATCTTAATTTAGAATTTTAATATCTCAATATTTAATATACAGGGGGGTTAATCATACATAAGATAACTGATAGCATGTTTGGCTCTTTATTACACTACTCATATACAAATTGTGCTTTATTTTACACACATATATAACATATAGAGGCAATGTGGTACATAATTTATATAAAGTTACAAATAGTACATTCACATGATAAATGCTTGATTATAATAATGAGGAATTATTTATATTATTTTTCTTCTCATAAAATAAAATATAAATAATCATCATTATTTCACTACAGGAGGTAAGTTGTTGGCTCTAATATGATATATATGTATATATTTTCAAACATATAATTTTAGTTATAAAATGATCTCTTAGAATAAATCTTAATGGGCAAACACTGTTTATACAATTTACATATATATAATAGATTACTAAAAGCACTTATCATTCTTCAGTAAGTTGAATTAATTCTCAGAAATTTAATGATAAATTTTATTTAACATGATAGGGGGGGGGGATATAGTAATAAGAAAAAGATCTCTTTAAACATGTTTTGTTATTTTGATACTTTTACAGTTTTAAAACTTAGCATCTTTCCAAACTCAAGCTGTCCCAGGGTAACATTGAGAGAAAGAGGAGAGAGAAGGCATAAACAACTTTAATTTAAATTTAACTCCTTCCATTATCAAATACCTATGAATACAAATAAAATACTAAAGAAATCAAAATTTACTTTGTTAAATATTTAAAAACCAGTAGGATTATAAAGTACAAAATATATAAAAAATTTATAAGTTAAAATTGCATAAAAATAAAAAGATATTAATAATTCAAATTACAGTTGCATTGTTTTTAAGATTGAGTTAAAACATATTACCAGCTAAATGATGGATGTTTTCAGAATTTTTTCCTTGCAGATTAATGAAGTGTTTCTTTTCCTTTGAGATTCACATGGTGGTGGTAAGAGATGGCTAGATGGTGATGGCACAATGGAACTTCTGGGATGCTAGCTGTATCCATTGACTGGAAAGCCAATGTTATACTACCCACACATGGTTGCAAGTACTATAAGAATTTTTATATTATAAAACAGAGTTTTTAGCAGTAGAGTTGGTATACACAGATGAATAGCTGTTTAAAAAATAGTATATCCAAAGAAGAAGAAAATCATCAACCAAGCTTAAGATACGCTATAAATAATACCCAATTCTCCAATTATATATTATTATTTTCCAGCTCAGGGTGTACCTCATGAGTTTCTTGTTGGATTTTCCTTTACTTTTCTCTAATTGATGTTCAATCAAATTTTGCTTCCTCGATTTTCATGCAGCCACATGGATTTCCTTGTTTTTGTTTTAACTCTGCAGTTTACATCTTAAAATATGCGTAAACATTAAAAGGTGTTAGATTGTAACTCTTTCATCCAATAGTCTCTCTAGATTAGAAACTGAGGCAGATACATATTTTAGTAATGATTTATTTCTATTATCTGCCCTATCTCCCATTGTATGAAATATATTACACTTCTATTACTTAATTGATCATGCCTTTTTTCTATTAAAATATTTTTTAATTTAGCATAAAATGTGGTGTGATTTAGAGAATAGCTTTTAGCTTAAAAAAACTGAATTATACATACACATGTGTGCATATAATAATGTGTGTGAATTTAAAAAAATATATTACATGCACTGGAAAGTAGTTTAAAATTTGAGCACACATAAAGCAAGCATATATGCATGCAGATTTGCAACACTTCAATATGTTATATAAGCTTTAATTTTAAAAAAAATTAATTTATCAAAATAGATAGTGGAATTTTATAATTACCAGTATATTTATTGTAACATAAAAACATGCTTATTTTTATTTCAAAATCAGAATTAATAATATATTAATTAGACTTTTAAATGTTTAATTTATAATAATAATTTTATGTTAAAAATTATTTAATCTTTTATTGTTATTCCAGTGTAATATAGAAAATATCTACAAAAAATTTTTGTTTGTGTTTATTTCTACTTTTCCTTTCAACTTTATATGCATACATGCACACATATTACTATGCTGTTATATGCCATGAGACACATAACACTCTCAATATATATAAGATGTTATATGCCATGAGACACATAACACTCTCAATATATATATATCATAAAATTAAAGTCTGCAAACAAAATATGGTGTATTGATCATTTAAAAAATACCACTATACACAAAACTACTGAAATTTAAAAACTTTATAATGGAATAATTAGTGGGTCATATGACATCCAATCACTGAAACTGATAATTGTACCTCAATATAGACCTTTAACCCATAAGACTACTACCTTACCATTGCACTAACAGACTATTATATCATTTAAATAAATTAATTGGATATACTTAGTGCAAATTCTGTAACAATACCAAATTATGTACTCTCTTAAGGGCTATTTCCAATTATTATAGAAATTGGAGTATATGTTAAATAATGATAAGAGAGTAATTAACATTTTTAATCCATTAGAAAAATTATGTAATTATTTTTTCTAATAGTTTTAATTTTTACAATATACATAGGCTCATTATTTAAATATCACAAATATTGCACATAAATTTAGAATCATGTATTTTGATAAAATGCAACTACATTTATTAAAGTTGATGTTGGAGTAATTTTTCAAAACTTAACTAAATGAGAAAACATTGTGAATAAATGTAAGGAATTCAAATTTAATATGTGCATCTATATAATTGTGTAAAGCAATCACAGCAACTTAAAACAGGATGCGTCATACTATCATGAATTTAAGAATACCCACATTTTTTCTAGACACATTTCTAAATAGTTTGAAAGCAAAGGTAATGTTATAAACTGTATTACCAAAGATGAGTAGGATGACTTTTAATAACGGAACACATTACAAAAAGTTAAACCTTAAATTTAGAATCCATAGAAGATAACACCATCATGCATTCATTTTTGAAACCAGAAGAATCAGGAATGTTTAATCTTCAGTACCCACTAGATAATCACTTAATTATACTGTATGGCAATTTAGATTAGATATAGATGGTATTCTAACCCTTTTTGTGTTCCCAGTGAACTTTTGAAGATTAAGCTTGAGTAATCATTCTGTGCAATACATATATTTTAGGATAATCTTCCTCATCAACTATCAAGAAAGCATCTAGTATTTTCCCAAATACAACAACTCTCTACTTATATAAATAAAATAAATTGTTGACTGATAATTATAATTGATTTTAGAATTTATTTATATATTTGATTAGTTTTGCTGTTTTTTTAATTATATTAAAATGTAATGTAACAGAATGAATCTCTGTCAAGTTGATTTTTTTAAAAAAAAGAAAATATCTAAAAAAAGAAAAGAATTTAGTGCACATATATATTAATTCTGTTTTCACACTAACATTTAATTAACACCAAATATTAGTTAATTAACCTAGACTAATATTTACTTTTTTTTATTTTTCAAATTTATAGCCAATTTTTTGATCTTTGCTTACATAACAGTGTGGATACCTTTGTCATTGTGTGCGATAGAGGGGGAAAATTATATGTGCATGCACACTCAACATTTGGTTTAATAATTTAAATTAATTATATTTTTCCAATTATTTTTAACATGGACAAAATTATCAATAATTTGTAAAAAAAAAAAAAGTTTAATTATATTGTTGCAGTTGTTTTTATTTACTCAAACATTATGAAAGGTTCAAGTTGACATTTTTGCAGAATAAAAAATTGTGTTCATGAATGTTTTGGGTTTGTTGTGAAAGGAAAGGAAGTTTGACACATTTTTTTTAAATAATACAATGGAAACTGAAAAAATCTGAAAATGTAAAATAATTTTAAAATATTTTTCTACTTAAAAAGTCCACTTTTTTAATCTGATAAATTATGTTATTTTATTAACAATACTGATTAATAATTAAGATACAGTGTTTAACCATATACTAGCATATAACAGGCATTTTTGTTCATGGATTCAAGTCATTGTAAAACCAGAAATTTTTACATTATCATAGTGAATTTACATTAATTTTAAAGCTAAAAATGTACTGTAAGATGGTGCTATCTCTAGAATTATTTTACAATTAAAAAAATTGACAATATTTAAATTTAAAGCTATAACAATGGGAGAATGTGAAATTTCCAAGTCACTGATTGATTGTTTCTCATTTTCAACAAAAGAGAGCACTTGCCAATGATTTTGACAGATCTAAGTTCTTTGTTTTGATTTTCAAAACAAAAATGTACATTTTAGAGTATTTTTCATACTTTTTTACATATTATAAATTATTTTGATAAAATATGCTGAAAATATAATTATTTTAAAAGAAGATTTTAGTAAAAATTGTTTACTTTTACATGAACATAAATTGAGAAAAATAATCAATGATATATGCTGCATTTTCTAATAGATTACAAAATGTTGTTTTATGTTATCTGCTATAGATTATTTTTAGGTACTCATCTTTTAGCTAAAAATGCTGCTCTATGGTGTGGTTTTCATGCCAAAACATATAAAAATGCTGTTTCTGTGGCCAACAAGTTTGAACCCATGTTTTCTATAATACAACTTTTTTGTTGTACTACAGAATGCAGGCCACTGTGTCGCGTTGCAGTACAGCATGTATGTCGCATAGCAGCAAATACATTTTCCGAATTCACACAATTTATAAAATAATTACAGCTTGATGAGAGAGTTTGTATTTGAATTGTATTGAAATGTTGTTTTCATTGGATTTTTTTTTTAAACTATTGAAATGTTCAGATTTTTTAAAACAATAATTATAAGATTTGTACTGTATTGAACTTTTATTTGGGAAAATGTTAAATATCTATGTTTTTATTGAGTTGCAATTAGGTAACGTGTCAAGTAACGTACTGTTAGTAACATTCCACAAGACAAAGAAGATTCTACCGTCTGTATATTTTTGAAGTAAAAAAGAGCAGTATGAAAAAAATAACCAGAAAGAAAAGTCCAAATATACAGGTTTTTTTGTAAATTTAATAAAAAGTAAATATTATAATCATGTTTAATAAGTAAAGAAGACATTTGTATGTGTTTTTTGTTTAAAAAAGTTTGAGTTTCTTTCTTCTGTCTGAATATGGTTACGATTTTGAATTTTTTTATTTTATCATTACAAACAAACAGAACACTAACTCTAAAACTAACCCTAAACCTAACCCTAAACTAACCCTAAAACTAACCCTAAAACTAACCATAACAACTTTTACTTTTATTATGATTATTATTTTTTAGTTAAACAACAACAAAAAAGTCGTAACACAAGTAAAAAAATATCTGATAGAAAATTGATAAAAAAAAAAGCCGTAACACAAAAAAATATCCGATAGAAAATTGATAAAAAAAAAAGCTGTAACACAATTTAAAAAGTATATGATATAAAAAACACGAATCAAATTGTAATTTGTTGATTTTATTTTACATTTATTATTATTATTTAAATTGTATATGTTAATAAAAAATAATATTTAAAAAAGACGATTTTGTTTTGTTTTTATTTTTGCATTACAAAACAGCACAGAAAAATTATTAAAATTAATGGCCCGTGAATGTTCATATTTTATAGTTTTAGCGTGAAAATGGTGCCATCAACAACATCCTTAACTATAAGTCAAGCACCTATTTTTATAATTATAAATAGAAATTTACTTTTGAAAAAATTTTCCTTCACTTTTATAATCTGATGAATTACTAATTTGCTTTTTACAAATGAAGCTAAAATGAATGTAATATTAAAAAATGAATATATTTTTATTGCTGATTTTCTAATTGACCAATCAAAAGTTTGAACGTTGATTCACTAAGCCAATAGGGATTTGTACCAGTCTAAACATTAATTAAAATAAGATACATAAAAAATTCCACTCTTTATAATAGGAATTTGTTTTTATTATTATAAAAACTTAAATACTAAGAAAATTTTGTTAATGTATGCAACAAATATCTCTATAAAATAATTTTACTAGAAGTAGAAATATATATTAGTATAGAAGTGCAAAAATGAAAAATAAAGTCTATTATAATTTTTTTTTTTAAAAGAAGATATTTAAAAGATATATTTAATTCACTGCTGAATTAATTTAAAAGAAGAATTTTTAAGTCTTTCATATTCAAAATAAATTATTCAAACTAGTTTTAAATCAAAGCAATAAATCTTACATTGCAAACACTAAGAATAAATGAAATAATAAAAATGAAAACAAATTTTCAGTGGAATTTTTAAAATTATATTTCAACTTAAAATTACAGAACTATTGATTAAAAAATAATATTTAAATTAATATTTCAGTCAAGTCTGTATACATTCAGTGATTCACTGTTGTAAACTCTATCTTAATTTTTTATATATCTGCTGATGTTGCAAATTTCACAATAATTTAATAATGCTTTACAAAAAATGTAACATATTAAATACTTCATAAAGTTATTATATCATAAAAATAATAAAGCTAAAAAAATGTATAAAAAAGTATAAAATAAAATAAAAATTTAAACATTTTAAAATTTATTAAATTGAAATATATTCATAAATTTTATATTTAGCTATATTTGTTTTAAAGCTAAAACCTTTTAAATATTTTAAATGTGTTATGCATAAAATAAAGAAAATAAGATATAATTATATTTACTAGCCATTATTAATGTTGTTTTTCTAAGAAAACATAAACACTTTAACCATTCAACAATCTCTGACCTAATTCACTCTACCTACATTTACAAAGCTTTCTTTCCTAGCAAAATAAATATTTATTATGAATAATTTGTTTTTGAGTACTTGTTTTAATAAAAAAAAATTATAAAGATGAACATCCAAAATATAATACTCAACTGAGTTTGGTCAATTTATTTTATGTGCAAAAACATATAAATATTGAATAAAAACATATATAATGTAAATACAATTAAGTGTCCAATTAGTCTTACAAACTAATATTTAAAAATATAATATTGTAGTGAGAAATAATTTTCTTTTAAATGTAAAAATATAATAATTTAAATTATACATATCTGAACCCATCTACAAATTTATTGTGATAATCTGTGTAAAAACATTTACATAATTTTATTTCTATATAAAAAAGATTTTTTAAAAATATATATTTTTATAAAAATTATAATTAAAAATCCAAGTCACTACACCATATTTAATATTTTATTAAAAACTCCAATAAATATATATAAGATGATGGGCACATGCATAATGCATATAAACTTTTTTGCAATTTTAAAAGTATGACATGAATAGGCTGGCAGAAAAAATATTAGAATATTTTCAGACCAAGAGAAATTTTAATCTGCAGCTAGCTGTTTTCAGTTTTTTTTTTTTTTTTTGATAACATCTAACAGTTGGTTGGATTAAATTTCCAATATTTATTTAACCAACTTTATCTACATTATTTATTATTTTTATCAAAAATTTTGAATTATTTCTTAGAAATATATGTTTATAAACAAAATCAACTTTGCAAAAATAAAAAAAAATAAAGTGAAATATTTAATTAAAACAATCACTTCTTTATTGGTTGACTACCATGTTGCTGATAAAATATTAAATTAAAATAATTACATTTCTTTTAACTTGGTTTTTAAAAGGTGAATTAATTATGATACAAATTATGTAAAACTAATGAAATTGTGTTTAAAATTTAAAATTCTACTTCTGATGATTAAAAAATAAAAAAAATTATATGGGTTATGTGAATGCATTCATTTTTCAGCCATTTACAAGTTTTGGATGTATATGAATGAAATCTGAATTTAATCACATTATATTTCTAAAAATAAATATTATATAAACATTTTAGTACAAATAATCATAAATATGTAAAAAAATTATGAAAAATGTTTTTTTAATGTAAATAAAAGCATAAGTATTCTCAAAGTTCTCACAAATACTCTTGCGGAGAGAGAACAAAAAACAGCTAATCAGAAGCATTTCTGGCATGTTGTTGATTCATTTGTAATAAGGTTCATAATATAATACTGCTATCTTGAGATTTTTTAAATTAATATATCAATACAATTTTAGTCCCAGTTTTTGCCATTAAATGAATGCAAAACTAAATAATCAATGCTAGAGATCACAATAGTATGACTGTAATTAATAACAACTTATTTTTCCACTTTATACAATACAAACTTTTTCAAATAATTTTATATGCTTACAGTTTCAACTATCTAGCCATCTTCAGAGCCACAAAATATTTAAATGCATATGACAGTATAAAAACAAAATATTTTACTATAATTATATCTAAATATACAAAATTATACTTTTATTAAATTTGTAAACATATTTCCATACCTTATAATTATTCAGCTTAAAATGTTCACCTTAAAATATCTTATTGTTTTATTTAATTTTTGCATACACTTTTAAATAAATTAATTTTATTATGTGTTACCTTAATTTAATAATTAAATTAATTTGTTCACATACATCCTTTAAAATTGAAATTTATGTTCTACAAACATGCATTACTTAACTTTTAATTTATATTTTACTAAATCGTTACTTTCTATCACCTAAAAAAATTATGTACTGACATTTTTTTTAAATTGAAACATTTTACTCTATATAATAGTTTCTTCTACATATTTTTTTTGTAACTATTAATTTTTTTTATTTATTACATTCTTAATTTTTATTATTTATTATATTAGTAAAAAAATCCAATTATTATACCCATCTTTAATTTTTATTTCTTCTATAATTAGTATAGTAATAAAATATGAATTAAAATTAAATAATGCATGTTTTTAGTACATGAATTTAAATTTTAGATGATTTAAGTGAACAAATTAAATTAAGTTACATAATAGTTAGCTAATATATACATATTGTAATGGAAATAGGGATTATCTAATATCTATTAAACTAAAATTTTAATTTTTCCAAACTGAGGCTTCTATGAAATGTGTGGTTTTGTATTAGAGGAGATTTTTTCTAATGAGCAACAATCTTCTTGTGAATCATCTGAAGATAATTAGCAGGTAAGTATAACTTCTATTTAGTCCATGGTTGATTATTCTGCAACAATCTAGGGATAAATATATTTAGTTGGTCAGTTCAACATTGTGCAAGCAATCAGTATATAGAGCAGTTAGCAATAGCAACAAATATACTAAAAGGGTTTTGAACCAACCATGTTTAAAATCTTTAATCTGTAATTAAAGCTTTCATAACTTTAGTAAATGTAAAAGTTTTTCTAATGTTCAATATCAACTATAGTGAAGATTATTAATTTTTTCATCTCCATACTCACATAGCAGAGAAATGACAGAAAGTTTGCTTGACTTATTCTTATATATGCTATCTAATCTGTCACATATATTTTTCAAAAAACAGAATGTCTTTTTTTGGTTTTAACTTATTTTAAAAGGTAAATTTAAATATCCCTAGACGATCATTTCCTACCTTTGTTCTACATTTTTTTAATTTTATAATGTTGCTTACCAATACTCTTCCTCTTAAATTTTTTACTATAAAATAATTTAAAACTTAAAGTATTTTGTATTTTTAAGTGTTCTGTCTTAAAACTATGCAGAATATAAAGTATATTTTTATCTGTCCATAAAATACATCAT
This sequence comes from Epiperipatus broadwayi, assembly GCA_028023455.1. Taxonomy (NCBI): domain Eukaryota; kingdom Metazoa; phylum Onychophora; class Udeonychophora; order Euonychophora; family Peripatidae; genus Epiperipatus; species Epiperipatus broadwayi. Next base: position 41,959 of record JAQFVV010007400.1, on the reverse strand, counting down.
ATTTTACACTTAAATTCATTTTATTTTTTAAAAATATATCTATCATATTGTTTCCCCTAATATCAGTAATCTGTCAAAAGTATTTTTTTACTTACTAATAAAGTTTTTTTCCCATCACAATATAAAAATTAAATAAAATAAAATATTTTAGGATGAAAATTTTAAAATAAACAATTATATGTGAATATATGTACTAATATAATTAAAATATTATTTTGAATATTTAGATATAATTATAGTAAAATATTTCATTCCTATATAGTCATGTGTATTTAATGGGGAAGTTCAATCTTTTTGTAACATAATTTGGTATAACTGTATTTATGTTTGCATTATTATAGAAACAATTATTGTAAATCATTGGAGAAAATATTTTTATTTATGTTCCCCTCTTTTCTTCCATTGCATAAGCTTGTGGTTAAAACCTATTAAACTAAAATTTTAATTTTTCCAAACTGAGGCTTCTATGAAATGTGTGGTTTTGTATTAGAGGAGATTTTAAGTTCTTTTTTCTAATGAGCAACAATCTTCTTGTGAATCATCTGAAGATAATTAGCAGGTAAGTATAACTTCTATTTAGTCCATGGTTGATTATTCTGCAACAATCTAGGGATAAATATATTTAGTTGGTCAGTTCAACATTGTGCAAGCAATCAGTATATAGAGCAGTTAGCAATAGCAACAAATATACTAAAAGGGTTTTGAACCAACCATGTTTAAAATCTTTAATCTGTAATTAAAGCTTTCATAACTTTAGTAAATTTAAAAGTTTTTCTAATGTTCAATATCAACTATAGTGAAGATTATTAATTTTTTCATCTTCATACTCACATAGCAGAGAAATGACAGAAAGTTTGCTTGACTTATTCTTATATATGGTATCTAATCTGTCACAGATATTTTTCAAAAAACAGGATGTCTTTTTTTAGTTTTAACTTATTTTAAAAGGTAAATTTAAATATCCCGAGACGATCATCTCCTACCTTTGTTCTACATTTTTTTAATTTTATAATGTTGCTTACCAATACTCTTCCTCTTAAATTTTTTACTATAAAATAATTTAAAACTTAAAGTATTTTGTATTTTTAAGTGTTCTGTCTTAAAACTATGCAGAATATAAAGTATATTTTTATCTGTCCATAAAATACATCATATTTTACACTTAAATTCATTTTATTTTTTAAAAATATATCTATCATATTGTTTCCCCTTTTTTATTTTATTGCAACTTTAGTTGATTGTGGTGACAAAATATCAAACATTAATATCAGTAATCTGTCAAAAGTATTTTTTTACTTACTAATAAAGTTTTTTTCCCATCACAATATAAAAATTAAATAAAATATTTTAGGATGAAAATTTTAAAATAAACAATTATATGTGAATATATGTACTAATATAATTAAAATATTATTTTGAATATTTAGATATAATTATGGTAAAATATTTCATTCCTATATAGTCATGTGTATTTAATGGGGAAGTTCAATCTTTTTGTAACATAATTTGGTATAACTGTATTTATGTTTGCATTATTATAGAAACAATTATTGTAAATCATTGGAGAAAATATTTTTATTTATGTTCCCCTCTTTTCTTCCATTGCATAAGCTTGTGGTTAAAACCTGTAGAGGTCCCTACCTTCGCATTTTCAGTCATACATGCTTTGGGTTTATTGCCTTGGTAGATATTACTTATGTTCATTATTTAAATGTTCTTAGAATATTAATTAAATTAGTATCTCTTTTAATTATTAATTCATATGTGCCTAGGGAGAAATAACATATTTTTTTCAGATTATGATTATTATTATCCCTGTTTTCTTATTTAAAATCTGAATAATGTTAAGTACGCTGCATTATTAGAAATTGCGGGTATGAATATATTTCTATCACGTGTATATTATTTATTATTTTTCATAAACATTTGGATTATATATCTATTAAAAAAATTTGCATTTGAAAATAATTATACTGGGTCTCTCTTTTTTAAAGTGTATTTGTATTATAAAATTTCTTTCTGAATTTTTATGCTTCAAATATTTTATTTACAATCATGTACTTCAATGAAAATATATTGTATTGCTTATCTAGTGAATTTATTAATGATATATTTTAAATGGGAAAAAAATAGGATCAATAAATAATTTTATTTTCTATGCCTGCATAAAGTAATATGATTATTATTTATAAATCATAGATTTTAATATTTGAAAATAGAATTTAATGCCATTAAATTGTTTAAGATATATATATATGAAATATTCATATTAATATGTATATTTAATTTAAGAAGAATAAGTATAATTAATCCAGTCTTTAAATGTTGCATTCAAAACATTGAGTACTTTTTGTATATCAATTTTAAACACACAAATATAGTGCAATCATCAGCATACATTAAAAATTCCACAATCAAATGTATATTGCTATAAACCTGTTTGATTAATTGAATTAAATGACCAAATAATTAAAGCAAAATATTAATCAGTCTTTCATTCTCAACAAAATCATATCTACAATAAATTCCTTAAAATATTTTTAATATAGTGGATAAATTGGAAGTATAGAAACATCCTTAAGATCAGGTAGTATAATATTGTGTCCAATTATTCCTAAATTATTTTAGTACTTTTGGAGCTAACACATAATCAACATATTTTAAAATTTGACCAGGCATTTTTATCAGGACCCAAATTCTCAGCAACATTTATCCTTGAATGGTTATCAACTTGAGAATGGAAACCAATTTAAATGTTTTGATGGTTGTATGAGTAGAATGGTGGACTTTATGTTGGTATAAAACACAGACTCCCATCTACTATTGCTACTTTTGGAACAAGTTAAAAGATAAATTATTTCATAATTACCTGTATATAGAGCTTTTATTTTATGTAATTTATTGTATGGAACAAAACATGGACTCTCTATTAATGCAATATATAAACTATTAGAAAAGTTTACGGTTGCTACATAAAATTGTAAAAATATAATGGAAAGATTGTAAAACAAATCAATGTTTTCAATTTGTCTGCATGTGATACTTTAGAATCCAACTTATTGGATATAATATTATACAGTCTATTATTGTAAAATTATACCTTCATTGTATTACATTTGGGAATACTATTTAAAGCAGTTTGAATTAGACTGTAAAAACATCTAAATAAATTTGATGTTGTCCATATTGATAATGCTAATAAAATATCACAAAACAAAATCAACATCACATGATCTCCATTTCTCACTGACGAAGGTCACAAGCCAAAAACTAGTCTGGGAATATTGGATGAATAGGCACTGGGTGGGGATTTTATGCACATGCCTTCTGGAAACCATTGATTACTCTGAGTGGTAATATATATAGAGGGTTTTGCCTGTTTTAATAGCAGTTGGAAATAGTTGTATTTTTTCTTGCTTAAGCAGTGTGTTGATAATACAAGGCAAGTAGCTTATTTGAAATTAATAAAGGTATTGCTAAAAGTTTTCATTGATTATATATATATAACTACAACCATTAAATGTCTGTATTTTTAAATCATATAATAATAATTCAAACAAATATATTTAACACAGTATTCAAAATTAAATAATATATTCTTTACCAGAAGTATTTTCAATTGTTTCACTGACAATCTTTATCAACTGTTAATATAAACGTACAAAAAATAAAAACTTGCATTACTCATCATTCAATCTATTCAAATTTCCCACAATTCTGTTGTCTTTATATTAGCCGATTGTTTTTCATTAAACCACCTCTCTTCCTAGATATCATCATTACCTCTTTAATTTTACGTTTTTCACTACACCTTTCAATTTGAATAATTTTTATATCTCTATTATTAAATTTAAAACCATAATTACATGTTTTATTATGATCAAATATAATTGATGGAGTATTCATATTTATTGAAGATATATTTTTTTTCTGTACACGTTTATATAATGTCTTATGATCATTATATCATTTTTGTAATGTACATTTGGATTCCCCTATATATTTTATTCCACAACCACATTCCAACATATATATAATAGAACTTAATTCAAACTTATAAATCTTGGCTTTGGAGTTATTTATGATATCATTTATATTATTTGAAGAGAAAAAAGAAATTCTACACAAACCACTATAAAGTTTATTAATTTATTTAGCTTGTTGATTAAATATAAAAGGAATAGAAATCCATTTATCACTTTTTAATTTACTTAATATTTTTTTATTATTACTTTTATTTTGATTATATTTTGTAATTGTCTTATAAATAATATTCCTTCCATAACCAACATTCAACATATCAGTGATATATACATTAATATTTTCAATTTTATCACTAATAAATTTGCACAAATAATCATTTCTAAACAAAAATGACTTCAAACCAGCTAATTTATGACTCATATGAACTTTAGAATTATATGGAATATAATCCCTAATTTCCACAGGTTTTAAAATCATATTATAATCAAACACATTATTATTTCTTTTATTAAATATATCTAAAAGCTTTATAGAATCTTCCTTCTTTTCATTTAACACCCATTTTACATTATTAATCATATTTAACTCATTAAACAAATTAACTATTATTTCATTATGTGCACATATAAATACATCATCAACATATCTACAATATACTTTAATTCCTTTATATTTTATCTGAGACAATATCTTAACCTCATAACTAGAAATAAAAAAAATACAAATCTGTGATACCAAATAATATAATAATATAAATGATATGATAAATAACTCCAAAGCCAAAATTTCTAAGTTTGAATTAAGTTCTGTTATATATATGTTGGAATGTGGTTGTGGAATAAAATATATAGGGGAATCCAAATTTACATTACAAAAAGAAAGAAAATATATCTTCGGTAAATATGAAAACTCCATCAATTATATTTGACCATAATAAAATATGTAATTATGGTTTTAAATTTAATAATAGAGATATAAAAATTATTCAAATTGAAAGGTGTAGTGTAAAATTAAAGAGGCAATGATGATATCTAGGAATAGAGGTGGTTTTATGAATAAACAATCGGCTAATATAAAGACAACAGAATTGTGGGAAATTTGAATAGATTGAATGATGGGTAATGCAAGTTTTTATTTTTTGTATGTTCATATTAACAGTTGATAAAGATTGTCAGTGAAACAATTGAAAATACTTCTGGTAAAGAATATATTATTTAATTTTGAATACTGTGTTAAATATATTTGTTTGAATTATTATATATATATATATATATATATATATATATATATATATATATATATATATATATATGTGCATTGTAAGCTATCCTTTACAACATATATATATATATATATATATATGTTGTAAAGGATAGCTTACAATGCACACATTCCTAAAAAGATCAAGCATATTTATTGAACCCAATCCATTTGGATTTTATATTAATAATGGGAAGATTATTAGTTTGTTATTATTATTACATATATACATATAATACACAATAAATTACTAAGTTATAATAAATAAAATATGATCAGTATTTTATTTGATAATATTGTATATATATATATAAAACTATTTGATTAAATAAACTGTAATGTATATATTTTTTTTAAAATTTAAAATTGAATATTAATTAATAGTTAATTAAAGTACATGCAATCATTGGTTAAGCATTTCATTAGGTTCTCATTAGCATTCTATCAGATGACCCACAGTCTGAACATAGTTGGATGCAACTTTTTTCTCTTCTAAGATTGGTAGGTAGGTCTCTGCAGATTGTTTCACTAGAGGTAATAAATTAGAGCATATTAACTTATCCCCTCACCATATTGCTACATCTGCATAGTAGTACAGTCTGCAAGTGAGTTGACCATCCATTACATCTGGTGCACCATCATTGGGCTTGGTTAGTTTATGACTGTTGATGAAGAGTACTGCCCATTATACTGGTGTTAGCAATGTTTGGAATTACACCTGGGTCTTTTTTTATGTGGACTTATTTAACACGATTTTGAAGTTACGCGATTCGTGTTTCACCGGAAGTCGATTTCCGATAATGTGCTATTACTTTAAATAATAACTTTCGCGCACTTACGTTATATTGAAAGTAATACCACATTATTGGAATTTGACTTTCATCTTAGTAATTTCAATATTTTCAGTGCTTTATAATAGTACGATTTTATGCAATAATGAAATTAAAATCATGATTTCCACATTTTATGTATACACATATTAAATTTTACAAGATTATAATGTAAATTTGTTCAAACATTGTGCATGTTAATTTTGCATTTTAAATCACATTCTGTTTTTACTTTTTAAAAAAGAATGTAATCAATTATTATTTTCTTATTAATGACACTAATCAGTAACGTGCTCTTAAATTCCAATGAGAGCTAAATGGTTGTATGTCTGGATATTGCGAGCTTCATAAACAATTAATAAAATCATCATCTCAAAGATTAATGACTAATTATGTTGTCACCAGAAAATCATAATAATTAAAACATGTATAAAAAATGTAAATTACTGTACTGTAAATTATGCATAAAAAATATATTATTTTGAATAAAATTAAATATTATAGTTAAAAAAAAGTTTGTCTTGTATCAATTTTTTTCAAATTTGAAATTTTTTATTAGTCATATTTTATTTCCTTATTTTTTTGCGCGCGAATTTTAAAGTAATTTTATGTTGGTGCTTTGCTTTTATGCGAATTTTGAAAAATCACAGGCCCCATCTCCCCCCTTTTCAATGTAAGTTACGTCTATTTTTGCACGATTTCATTTGTGCGTGTTTTTTGAGGAACCTATCCATCACGTAAAACAAGACCCAGGTGTAGTTGTAATCATTCCGTCTATTATATCTGGCATCATCAACTTTTGGGGCTAGTGGTCATCGTTCCATCCATTATATCTGGCACCAGCAACGTTTGGGGCTCAATAGATAGGTGTATCATCACATAAATACTTTGTGTAAGTTGGTCATACATTGTGATCGAACCAGCTGATTGTTATATCTGATAGATATATCCAAGTGCTAATTGTTCCGTCCATTATATCTGGTGACCAACATGGATGCATGATGTGTAGTGAGACTACACACCGCTAAAGATTGAATTAGCGACTAACATGACTGGTATGATAGATATTAGGGGGGTGTATGATGAGAATTGTCCCATCCATTATAATATATATATATATATATATATATATTGTGACCTTCTGAATGGGCACAAGTAATTAAGCTGTGTTATATCAGTAACGAATAACTGCATTGTACTAAAAAAATGAAATCGCAAAAATTAATCTATTAACCCTTTAACTGAAGGTTTTAGCTATTGGCCCTCTACTTAAACTGATTCTTTTAGTTATTGGCCCTCTACTTAAATCTGAGAACAATGTGATTGGTCTGTGTCATTTGCAATCAGTTCTTTTGTTAAAATATTAATCTAAAATACACAGATTTTTTTTAATTCAGCTTCTAAAAATTGAATAATTTTAGATTCAAATTGGTTAAATGTAACGAAAAAATAAAAATAATGTTAATAACTGTCGAAAAATATAAGAAAAATGTGTAAAAAATAGGTAGCAGTAAAACAAAAGAATTATAACTCAACCAATGATTGTGCCGTTATTCAGATCAACAGCGGTCGAGTAATTTTCTTTTTATTTCCAGTTTGCTTATTTCTCTTGTAAAATTTAAAATTTTCAAAATCAAACTTTATATTTCCATAAAGTAACATCAAATCTTATTTATGAATGTAAAAAATTACGATAGATGTTATTATTTACTTCAATTATGAACGTACACAGCTTCGTTGTCGTGTCTGAATCTTCATTTAGAAACACGCCTTAGGAATTTCCTGATTACATTATGTAGCAATAATTATTTTTTGTTACGGATATTTCTCCAAATGTATTTTTCTTCTAATATTTAAAATTTTCCGAGTCAAACTTTATATTTTGATAGAGAACTATATTTTATTATTTGTGAACATAAAAAATTGCAATAAATGTAATTATTACAACAAAATCATTACGAATGTCTATAACGTGAATTGTCTTTGTTAGTGTTGCTCGTTTGTCAATCTGTCATTTAGAAACACTCCTAGAAGGTTTGGTAGTATCCAATCAGAGAACAAAGACAGAGGGGTGTAACAAGTCGGCTGTCAAAATTATTGATTTTTTTGAAAAAGTATAACGCTATATGCGGATGTTATTAGAACTAAAATTGAAAGCATGAATTTCCTATCAAATAAGTCTAAAATGAAGAAATTGCGACCAAAATTGACCAAGAGATGGCGCATGCAAACATTAAACGCATCACATCGTGTCACATACAGAAAAAAATTTTTCAAAAGACGTGGCGTCTCCGTAACTTTCATCGAAAAGGTTAATGGCTCAAAAACTCATATGTGGGCCAACTGTGCATTTTGGTTAGCAACTTTTCAAGCATTTAGTGTTGTTATTATATTTTGCTAGTGTTTAATGCAAGGAAGAGGGGTTGATTATTACAGAAAGTGTTATGATAGTAGTTGGATTGATGCAAGATTTGTTTTATTTATTTATAAGATAGTATTGGTATGTTAATGGTTTTCTGATTTATTATTCATTGATAACCATTTATTTACTAATATTATAGTCAGTTGTAACCCATAGACATATTAGGTATGTTTTAGTATAATTTAATATTCACATAGCAGCATATATGTATGAATGTATCATTATCTCATTTCCATTTCATATCCTAATTATAACAAACAATATATTCAAACTTACAATAAAACATTTAAATTATAGTAATTATCTTTAATAATTTTGCAAAAATATATCGTCTTTAATGATTAATGCATGTGTGAATTAATAAATTATTTGGGCAACTTAAATAATATTATAAACCATTTTATTTGATAGCTAATTGATATTCATTTGTTTTAAGTTTGTAAAAAGCTTTTTTTTTTTTATTATTTGATGGTCAAATTTTTTTTTTTTTAGAAAAGATTTTTTTTGAATATTAATTAAGTGTTAAAAAGGGAAAAAACGTGGGAGTCAAGCTTCTGCTGATCAGGTGACTTTTTTTGATTGGTGGGGAGATTTTTTTTTAATAGCTAATAATAATTAATAATAATAAAAAAGACATTATCTTTTGTAATTTCAACAAGTGTAATTTTCATTTTCTGCTGCTATCGATTATATATCTCTCTTCCAAAACAGTTTAAAGTGAAACTTCAAAACAGCCTTTTCATGAAGCTTATTATTAAAACTCCAGATGTTTAAGCTTTATTGGGGGATGTCTGAATAAAGAATATAAAAGTATCAATCTTGCTTTCTTTTGTCTAATTAAAACATTTAAATTAACACTTTCATTTTTGTTTAAGGATCTGCTTTTCTGATAGTAAACTTACGTTAGTTCATTTACTTTTATTTATCTCCATTAAAAAGAATATGAAAATGCAAGAACTTTATAATTTTTTAAGTCCCATGTGTGATGTTTATAATGTTTTGTCATCATGGATGTATATTCAGAACTGTTTAACAAAATTTACTTTGATAAGATCTATTTAACTTATATTTTACTTATACAAAAGTGAAGTTAAAAGGATACGTGCACTTGATTATGTGTTTGATATTTAATAATTATTGTGGAATATTAACCTTATATCTTGTTTTATGTTTATAAAATAATATGTGTTTTATTAAAGAAATAGAAATATGACTTACCCAGGATAATTAATTACTACTACTTACCAAATATAGATGTCTAAATTGAATAGAAGGACTTTAATATTACATATTTTTGTTCTCTTCGATATATGGATATAGGTGTTAATGCTTAAGGAAATACAAATTACCTGTGGACAATTACCAGCAATTTATTAAAGTTAATAATGCAAATAACAATCTATAAATTATGAAAGTAAATATTTTCTGCAGAAAAATATGTTAAGTTATCATTGAATTAAATATCTTAGATGTGCTTAAAAATAAATAACAGAATATACCAATTAATAGCTGAAACTGTCTTTCCACGTATTTATTATTATAAATATTTATCGTTTTGGATGATATATAAGTAAACTCTATTGGCTTATGGCTGAAGGACATTGGATGTTTACTAAATTAATTGTGAATTATAACTGTTTTGTCCTACAAGAACTTGTTTTATGTTTCATATTCATATTTAAACACGCACTCATTTTGGAATTCATCTCCGGATCATTTATTAAGCTTGAAAAGGAACTTTGCAAGTGAATATATATATATTTTTCTCAAGTTAAAAGAAGAATGACTCTATTTATTTTTTTTATTATTTATTGTTAATAGTTAATAGTATATATATATATATCATAGATAGTTAGACAGATTTAGTGTTGTATGTATTTAATATTATATGTTTATTTAATTTGCAAGCATCGAGAACGTCTCAGGATGGCATACCCACGAAAACGATGGATGTGCTGGTAAAATCTTATTACTTAAGTGTGATTTGCTTTCTTTTATTTGAGAGTGAAACATATATATTTTGGGTATATTATTAAAGATGGTTCAATCTTATATATCTTTCTTTATCTCGAAGTGAGAATTAATTTCAAGAGTAGCTAGAGAAAGAATAAAAAAAAAAGAAAGAATATTGTGTTAGAGGTAATAAAACTAATTTATTAGAGTATTGCTGTTTAAAGTATAAAAAATTCATAATAATTAATATTATTTAAATTTGAAACAATTGAATGTCTCATTTAAGATAAAAATTCATATTTTAGTATGTTATTTATCTATCGTAACCTTTGCATATTATATAACTTAGAATTGTTTTTCATACTCTTATCTATGCGTTTGTGTGTCTATTTCGTGCAATTATTATATTTACTTAATAAACATTTAGTTTTATAACTATTTCTCAATATAAATTTTGGATGTTGTCATATTCTAAAGAATTGAAGGAATGAGTGATTTATCTGTGCGTATTTATCTGCCAGCGTATAATGCTAGATATGTAGAAGAGCTGTGAAAAGGAAGTTATTCTTGATACGTTCTATGTTTGTAGGGATGAAAGATTTTTCCCCTTAGTATATTTATAAGTATTTTGCCATGAGTGGAGCCTATTTTAGATTGCATACGTACGTATTATGAAATGATATTTATGAAGTCAAGTGACATTTTCCCATTGTTTGTTTGGTGATGAGAAAAATTCCACCAATAGTGTATTTCAGATTCAAATAAGTTATTGTTGATATATTAGTTAAAGAGTTTGTTCGCTCCTCATGTGCTGGACTCCTCTTGAACGTATAGTTTGTATTATCATAAAATATAGCTCTGTGTAATTCAGTCAGTGGTCAGATAAATAGTTAATTTAAATTCTTTATTGAATATTAGAATAGATATAGTGTTCTATCTGCTGGTAGGTGTATGACAGTGTCCGAAATTAAATAATTATTTAATAATTCCTGAATAAATTGATAATGTGTAGAAATATTGTTTTCTGTTATTATTGCATGGGATGTAACACACACGCATAATTTAGATAATATCGCATATATAAAAATATAATATTGTTAAATTTAAAATAGGAAATAAATGTTTTGAAATATCTCATATTAATTTGCCACACGTTAGAGATCATCAAAATCATCAGAATAAATATGATTTTATTGCTATGTCTGAAAAGTGTACTTATTTAAAGCTATTGTTTAATTAAGATTATTTAAAGCTGCTCTCTTGATAGTAAAGTGTATATTGTGCCCAATAATATAATGTATTATTTATTCAGTGTTGTATAGTAATAAAAATTATTTAGGTAGCCTGGATATTCAAAGTCAGAATATTAAGGTATAATTTGTTAGCTAAGTTACGTTTATAAATATGTCAATAATAAATTGTGTAATAAGTAATGGGGATAATCCTAAATTTCAATTAATAAATTTGCTTGTAAATTTTAGAATTGAGATAAAAGTCTTATTCTGATATTATTTGCTTTTAACTAAACCTTAAGTGTAAATAAAAGCTTTGTTTATTATTTAAAACTGTGTTTCAAGTTGTTCTTATATGCATTCGAATTTTGGTTTCCACATATCCATATTTCATACATCTATTACAAAATTAAATATATTATTTTATGGCTTTGATATTAAATGTGCTAAGATCTGATAATATTGTTTCCTAGATCCAAACATTACATGAAATATTTTACCACGTGATAAACTTATAAAGGTGTTGCCTAGTTAAAGTATTATTTGGATGATGATGTGAGATTAAAAGATACCCTATCTCCTTCACTATCTAATCGCTAGCCCAGTAATCATTATTCAATTTATTTCCTTATACCTTATTATAATTTAGAATTATAAATTACTGCCTAATATAGTTCTTAATCTATAACTGTGTTATAGATTCCCTGAGATCTAATTTTTGTGTTCCTAGATCAACATTGATTCATCTATTTAGATTAAGATGTGCTGAACAATAGAGTTATTTTGTGTTGTGCTTTTCTATTCTGTCAGAGTTATATTGAGCTATTATAGAGTGTAACTGGATGATGGAAGAGATCAAATTGAAATTATATTTTGTTAAATGGAATAAATAAAATTCTGCTAGCCTGTATCATTTGATTAATTAATAAATAAAGTTTATATTTTATTTGATAGCTTATAGTATTTCTTCCTTCATTTATTTATATTCTCTATATGTTATAAACTTTCTGTAACCTCCCACTGAGTGAAGCTGTAGGATAAACATAAGTAAAAGAGTCTCAGCATTAGTTATGAATCAGATAAAATGATAAATTGTTCTGTTCATTAATAGAACTGGCGCCCTGGGCATTTGCTCATATAATGTACATGAGTGGTAACGTGTGAGTAGGTTATAATATATATATATTGAAACAAGCATGCTTGTTTCACATGGATACATATTTTAAAAAAACTATTTTTCCCTCACATCTTAAAAAACAGCGAACGTATGAAAGTCTATCTGATATTTTTTTTCAGAAAAATTTGAAAAAAATTTGATCTATAACTTCTAACACTGAAATGATGTGTATATTTTCAAAAGATCCTCCCCCCCCCCCCATTTAAAAATGACTAGCATGATTTGATCAAATTGGGAATGAAATAAAGCAAAAAGTTTATAGTTTCAAAATTAAGAGGTAAATAAAAGCTGTGATTTGTTAAAAAGATTATATTTTTAATTTTTTGATCGATGGTTTTGAATAAAGTGTTATATCATTTTGCTTTCTTATCTCTCACACTAAAAAAATTAGATTATCCAATCATTAAGAAGAAAAGAAAAAACGTTTGGGCTAAAATGAGGCAGTATGCAAATTAGACTCAGCAAGAAAGTAGAAGAAAATTCAGAGAGCAACAGATTAGATTGAATTTTTTTTGTTTGTTTGTTTTAAAAGGTGTATTATTCAATTCTGACTTTTGTCATCCTAAAATATAACTTTTACTAACACTAAAAAAATGTGGAAAAGAAAGCGTTATTGAAAGAAATGGTGATGATAAAGGGGTAAATTAAAAAAAGCTTCAATTTTCCATTCCACGTCATGATTTTACGGATAATACTATTGAAATGAAATGACCTTTTTTTTTCTTTTTTCTTGAATAAATGGAAGGTAACTATTTATAAAATATTTGAATATAAAATTACAAATGCTTAATTTTTATATGAAACTTATATGTACTTTAAATGCTCCTCTGTGTATAAATATGAAACTTATATGAACTTTAAATGCTTCTCTGTGTATAAATATGAAACTTATATGAACTTTAAATGCTCCTCTGTGTATAAATATGAAACTTATATGAACTTTAAATGCTACTCTATGTATAAATATGAAACTTATATGAACTTTAAATGCTCCTCTGTGTATAAATATGAAACTTATATGAACTTTAAATGCTTCTTTGTGTATAAATATGAAACTTATATGAACTTTAAATGCTTCTTTGTGTATAAATATAAAACTTATATGATTTTTAAATGCTTCTCTGCGTATTAACATGAGACTTGCAATATGTTTTAATGCTCAGATGGATAGTGAATTTGTGGAAATAATCCAAACCAGATTACTGAAAGTAATAAAATATTATGTGATTTCTAAATGCTTCTCTGCGTATTAACATGAGACTTGCAAAATGTTTTAATGCTCAGATGGATATTGAATTTGTGGAAATAATCCAAACCAGATTACTGAAAGTAATAAAATATTATATGATTTCTAAATGCTTCTCTGCGTATTGATATGAGATTGCGAAATGTTTAATACTCATATGGACATTGATTTTGGTGGAAATAATTTAAACCACATTAATGGACTTGAAAATGAACTATTGCAAAGTTAAACTGTTTGTAGGCATCATTTCTTGAGTGGAACTTTGAATTAGACGTTATAAATTGTTAAATAAAATAATTGTTACCTAAAACTACTTTTAGTTCTCCGGTTGTTCAGTTTTGTTTATTTGTTTGTTTATTTATTCATTTGTTGATTCTTTTTGCATCACTCGTCATTCATTGAACTGATTCATAGGAATATCATGCTACTGAGCTATGTCAGGCATAATTAGACCCTTGTAAGTAAGGTTGTGGTGAAGTTGAGCTCTAGTGGCGCTGTTTGCCAAGTCAAACATATAAATAACTAGATGCTTCTAACCTCTATGTTGCCACATCCTCTGATGAGCAGGAAATATTGTTGTAGGGGGCGTTAACATCTGCATCTGAGAATACCAATTGATTGTTCCTTCCTGCAGCATGCTCATCAGAAAATTGTTACGACCGATGTAATAAAGGGGTTGTACGGGGTCCGGTTACAATATATATATATATACTGAGAATCTTTATTGTGAATCTTCATTTTGATATTTATGTAGAAAGTTGATAATATAATATATTTTAAATCAAATATTTTTAGGTTTTAATATTAATCAAAAGCTTAAATTAAAAATATCCGTTCTATAAGTTATACTATAAACTATGTATTTAAGATTTACTCAATAGAAAATGATATATGTACTTTCACTATTTATTCTAATTATTTTCACATGTTTTTGTTCTAGTCAGAATGCCAATATCCTCATAATTAGCTATCAACTATAAAACTTTTTCTGTTGTTCAAGATTTCATTGTGTAGTTTTTAGGAATATCTTTTCTTTACTGAAAATTGAGTTACACTATTTCAGTATTGGATAAAATAAAGAATAAAATAAATTATTAGTTTATTCATTGCCTATTTCAGGTAACATAGACTAAAATATTCAAGTCCCTAGTATCAGAAATATTGATCTATTAAAATTGATCATAATTTTTAAACACCTCAGATCTAGAACAAATCAAATTTAATAAGAATGTACAAACCATTTAACATTTTCGTCTGTAAATTTTCTAATTGTAATAAGTCAGATTTATCTTAATACGCCTCAAATTTAATATTGCTAAGAAAAAATTCAGACCCATTTCAAAATCAAAATGTTAAATTCGCTTAATTACCTAGAATTTGTGCATTAAAACCTAAATAGTAAAATAAATATTTCAACCTTGACCAGTGGATTATTTAAGTGCATAAAGAAACTAAGTTCAAAATTTTTCTTATTTAAATTTTCACTGTCACATATACTTTTAAAGTATATATTAATTTTATCTTTAAACTATTAAACATCGCATGATCACCATTTCCTATGCTTACACAAGCTATTAAAAACAGTGATGTGATGATGATGTGATGTGATGTATTATGGCTTCTCCTTAAACGAAGTCAAGAATATCTCAGCAATTATGCCCAGATAAACATGTTAGCCACTTTCTTTTACATTCCCCACTCTAAATTTACCCATAATCTGCTCTATCCCATTTCCACAACATAATTTTTGTCAACTCTATAACCTTTATATCTAAATCCCCCTTATCTTTTCCCAAACCCAGCATAAAAACCAATAATTCACTTTCTGTATAATCACTCTTTTCATATTTATTTTTCCACAACTTCATTATATGTACCCTTTCTGTTTTCAAACATTTACATTCAATTAACAAATGCCTAATATTTTCAATTCCTTCCTTACATAATTTACAAAATAAATCACCCATATTTTTCCATTTACATGTATATTCTTTTGTAGCTAAAGATCCCGTTCGAGCCTTAAACAATAAACTACTTTCCTTACTATTATCATATATTAACTCACACCTAATATTCTGTTTATTTCTATATATATTTAAACTCTTTTTACTCTCCATACTATTTCTCCATCTCTCTAACTCCCTAGTCTTTATTAATAAATTTATTCTTTTATCCCATTCCTTACTACTATAACACTCAATAATCCTCTTAACACAATCATCCCATCTTTTGTACAAATATACTGATATAAATTCTTTATCCAACTCTTTTGCATACCGCATTACCTTTCTCACCCATCTTGTTACCTACCCTTTACTCATAACACAATTAAATACTATTTTAGCTATTTTTTTATTATCCATAAACTGCAATCTACCAAACATTTTCATTTTACTTTTTGCATCTCTCATATGAAAACTTGACCATCCCATTTCTCCTTGAATGTCCATACTTCTGCATCCAATGCATGTCTTCCTACTTCCCTTTGAGCTTTTTCTAAATAATCTAATATCTTTTTACTAACATATAATGCATCATTACCATATGTTAACTCTGCTACTGCAACTACTTTCCATATAATTCTAGCTACATCATATTTATTATATGAAAATACTGTTAATTTCTTTATCAATCCCTTTCTTTTCTTTGCTTCATTTATCATTTTTTTCTCCTATTCATCCAAATAATTTTTCTGATTACTTAAAATAATTCCCAAATAACTATATCTATTCACCACACTTAACTTAATATCTCCCAATAAAAATTCTACATCTTCTCTTTCCTCAGTATTAACCATCATTATATACATTACTGCCACCTAGTGCAAGCCATAGTAATCAATGGATAACTATATCAGTGAATGAGCTTGGATTGAAAACACTATTGTGATTTTATTTTGGACTCGTAGCTTTATAGTTAACTAAAAAGATAAAAGGTGGTTGTTGGAATGTTGCATTAGATTCAAAGATTTAGGTGCGGTGTTCTCAAATGCAATGCTTCTCCCTGATGAAAGCCACAAAATAAAAACTAGTCTGAGCATATTGGATGAATAGGCATTTATGCACAAACCTTCTTGCATCCATTGATTACTATGGCTTCCACTGAGTGGTGCTAATGTATGGAGAGTTTGTCCTTATGTATAATTTTATCTTTAACATGTTTTATGGAATTATTCCTGCAACACCTACCTCTACAGTCAATTTAACTTTAATATAATTATACACTGCTAATTTATGAACAAAATATAAAATAATGTTTTATTCATCTATGAAAAATATAGATATTTTAAAAAATAAGATAACTGTTGTTTTTTTTTTATAACTCAGAAATGAATCCAAAAAGCCAAATGAAAAACATTGTGGAAGAACATAAGTCTATCTGATTTATTAATTGTCAGTTTTTATTTGACATCCATAAAATTGATTTCTTTAAGGTATTAATTGATAAATGAAACAATTTTAAATTGATATAGATATCTTATTAAAAATACAATAGAGCTTTCTATTTTTGAGTTTTATTAACTGTGGCATGTAGTAAGAATTTCTTCAATTCAAAAAAATATAAGATAAAATAATTATTCTTATGATTATACATCATATTATGATATTTTTAAGTATTTAACATTATGCAAATATATGCAATTTGTAAATATAAATTGCAACTAGAACAAATGCAGAAATATCTACTACAAACACTGAAGTCAGTTATTAAATGCAAACTGTAAACTATTTTAGGAAGATATTCAAATGACAATGGTTCAAAGAAATTTTATGATTACACTTCATAAGGATTAATTATTTTGTATTATTTGTTACTATCAATAACAAATTTTTATTACCCTTCTTTCATTTTGTGAAATATCTTCTCAGCAATATTTTTTTCCTATAAACAAAATAATAATGAAGATTTTATTTAAAAGTAAAATAATTAAAACACATCTGCATACAATAATAACTAGTTTTTTTTTATATATATTCTGAGATTAGAAGAGAAAAAAATTACATCCAGGTTTCAAAACAATTCCTCATACTAGTAAAAATTTACAATCAAATTTATAATTTATTGACTCTAAATGATTAATATACTTATTGGCAATAATTTTGGAACCTAAAATCTAAATTAGTATTATAGTTGACTAATTTGTTTATATACTTAAAGAATTATCTATAAAATAAGTGTAAGCCAAGATCTAATGAGTCAAATATTACAGTACACTGTCACTATACTCACTGGGTCTGTATTATACAAACACTTCTACAAAATATCATGGTATCACATATTTTTGGCTGAAAAAACTATTATTTCTGGTGATTCATCAATCCCCAAGATATCAAATTCTGGGCTCTTTTCTTGGCTCATATGAATCTTTAGTCCTTTTAGATTGTGCAGTGCAGGATGTTTCATTATTGAACTTTTGCTTTTCTTAAATACCATTTATTGTATCCCATCAACAATTTGATCATATGAGTTGTACTCAAATTTCAGAATAAAATTTTCGATATTTTTATATAAAAAATAAATAAATATGATTGTGTAAATTTTCTATCTTAAGCTTTTTTTAAACTTTTTTATAATGTTTTCTTATATCAAATTATTAATATTTTTATTAGCTTGCAATTATTTCATTTCATAAAATAATCATAGTTTTCATTTACACATATCATACAACAAGATAGACTTATTCACCCTATAAATGTTCATTTGTCCATATATCACATAATCAATATATTAAGCATGCTAAAGTCCGATGGATACACTGACTCAACTCTTTTAGTTGATAAGTGTTATGATTTTTTGTACAATTTATTTTGATTATTAGTTATATGGTAATATATAGTTTAATGCAGTGGCAAAATAACAGTCAATTAAAATCCCTGAGTAAATAAATATTACTTTGATCAGCTGAATGGAATTTTTATGTTTATTTCATTAGTTTGGTGCTTAAAGATCGCATTGCCTATTGAGCATTTAACCATTTGATTGTTTAAGGAATATATTATAAGATGAATCACATTTTTTGTTAGTCTATTTCTTGTATTGACAAATAAATCATAATTTTTTTAATTACTTTTAGTGATAGAATAAAAGACTGAACACCAGCTGTACACAACTGAACACTTCTAGTTTTGATGTTTATAAAATACAATAACTAATAAAACAAAAGACTCCTACTTTAAAATGCTTGTGTGTCTGTGTGTTTTGCATAGTACTATTTACAAAACAGATTTTAAAAGTGGTGATAATTGAGTATCTTTAAACACTTAATTGAATTTATCTTCAGAAAAAATCTCAGTCAAATGGAGTTTACAAAACATTTGTTGAAATTTTTCAAAGTCTAAAGTGTATTTCCATTTCAAAAAAATAATTAGTCATTTTTTCATTATAATAACCTAAGACAAAACTACAAAGTATTAAATAACATTATCATTAGTTGAAATACAGTCATTCTTCATATATCTGGAGTTTAATTGTAAATATAGGGGATTTGAAGTCAGACTTTCAAGCACCTTTCAACTGTCCACACTATCTTATATCAGGGTATCAGTGATATAAGATAGTGTGGATAGTTGAAGGATGCTTGAAAGTCTGAGTTCAAATCCCCTATATTTACAATTATCATTAGTGTTTTGTAGATTATGCAATATTCAAGCAGCTATTAATGAAGATTGAGCACAACTTGTTTCACTGAGTTGGCTGTGTTGAGTTTTCTTTGCCTAATTACATTATTCATCTAAAAATCAATTATGGAATCTTTGGGCGACTCTGCTACTCAAGCACTATGCTAAAATGCTGCATGGATAAAATTTACATTTACTTCTTTTATTGCAGAATATATAGTGCATTCTATAATCATTTACGCAACGACTTACTATGTGATGGAATATTATTACATACAGAAAATTTCTAAGCCAATTAAAATTACATATTTTTTAGACTTGTAATTTAATTCTCAATATAACACATTAACTATTAATAGACTTGCGCAAAATTTTTGATCACTGTATATATTTCATTTAAAATGTTAATTTTAAATAATAGCGATATTGTTTGTGAAAATAAAATACTTAAAAAAATAAAACTTTTTCTATAATTCTAAATTAAATTTTAATATTTTACAATACTAAAACGAATAGATTTGCTTTTGTTACAATTTATACTTTTTTAAGATCATTTATTATTTAATACAAATTATTTAGATTTTAAAATATATTTATTCTTTTAAAATTATCATTATTATTTCTTTTATACGTGGAAAAAAATTGCATACTTCATTAAACTAGATTAAAAGAATATATATAAAAACATATGGAGAAAATCTGTTTTATTTAATTTTATATTTATACGCTCTATAAATTATGCAGATTTCCTTAAGCTGACATATACTTATTATATAGTTCAGAGAAAGAGAAATGTTATATCAATAATTTATTTTCTCAATGAACATTCGTTTTTCGTTTTCACAAGTCCTAAAAACTTTCTTTTTTTTAATGAAGAAAAAAAAGATTATGTAGAAAAATTATTACTAAGTATAATTTTTAAAACTTAAATATAAGTTCGAACGTTATTATTTAATTTTTAATACCAAAATTAAAAAGATGCACAACTTCTAAAAATAATCGATGCAAACAAAATAATTTTAACTGTTAGGTAGATGGGTACAATGCAACATATATAATTCGGAGATTTACAATTTGCACTACCATCTAGTTTCTAAAAAATCTAATTGGATGGTTTGTTATTGTGAAGATTATATGATGCTCAAGAACTAAAAACATTACAACTAGGATGAGATTCATAATTTTTTAGTTCTCCAATCAACTTACTCAAATGCTTTTAAGTAAACTAAAGTAATTTTTGCTTTTATTAGGATGTTAAAAGTAAGCAGTAAAACTTTATATAATGCATTATTTGTTAATACCATCTTCACGAAAACATTTTAAATAAACCCATAAGTTAGTATAAAACTGTGCTTCATTAAAATATAAAGAGCCTGCATTAGTAATATATATATACACACACAGATATGCAAGAAAATTTATACCAATAGCACTTGTCTGAAAGATTGTTTTCATCACATGATTTACATATATAGATTGCTAATACATTAATTACAGATATTCAAAATTAATATAGTTCAAAATCATAGCTATTTAAAATTGTGATACTGTTTTTTCCCTATAATATACAGAATTAAATTTCTACAAATATCTTTTTATTTAAATTATCAGGCTCACAATAGACTCAAGTCCTGAATCAAACACAGAAAATGGGTATTGGTTTATATAAAAATAAGGTTTAAACATAGATCATTCACCTATGCTTTTAAAACACTTATTGAAGGGTGATATACAACATGGATATGACAATCAAAATATCACATAAATAATAATTAATAACCTGTAAATTTATATTTTATGTTTGTCTAAATTATGATAATATTAAATTGTGCTATCACACTTATGATATAAAGCTGTAACAACAAATAGAAAATAAATTAAATGGCTGAGCGCTTTCAAGAAGATGTACTTGTCATAATCATAGCCAGTTATGACCCCCATTCTTTGAAATCATTATATAAATACGATATGCAAATTCTATGTAAATGAGTCATTAAGACCATCTTTTTGATATAGCAAAACATGCTTCTTTATGATTAATGGTGAAGGAGTCATCTGCTATAAAGTAAGTCTCCTTTACCTTATGCTTAACATCATGCCTCTCAGTACAAACCAATTTTACAGATGCATGTTTGAACTCATGTTCTGATACTTTTTGATGTTGTGCAAAAGTTGTTACAGCTTTAAGTCATAAGTGTGATAGCATGATTTAATATTATCACATAAATAATAATAAATTAATACTTATACACTATTTCCTTATTTTCAATAATACATTTTTACAACTTTAAAAAATATTTTACTTCTGTTAAAATATAAACTTATAGGAATATTATAAAATAATATTATTTTAAACCTTTTTACTATAGTTTATTACTGTCAATAATTGTAAATTATTTTTAATTTAGATATTAAAATTGTGAAATGGAGCAAAAGTATATCTATCGAGTATTAACAATACTTAACTCTTCCCATGTATGGTATATGTATATTGTAAGTGCCAGATTAATGCTGTATGTCATAATATTTAAAAAAAATAAAGAAGTTTGTTGATCTTATTTAATTTTTATTTCACTTGATCTATAGATAATGAAGCTCTTGAAATATAATGTTAACTAGATAACCATGGCAACCTAATGCTTTAAAATAATATTGTTTACTGCTAATTTTAGCATCAAGTCAAAAATCTGTTGATGTCAATTTCAGGAAAAATAAATAAACGAGTAAATAAATAAATAGATTTTGGAAATAGTTAAGTGAATCATAGATAGATAGATAGATCACTTGAATAAAATCAATATTATTATTGAATATTACACATTTCTGTTATTACAATCACCAAAAAAAAACATATTATAAAAGTAAATGTTTTATGTTTCATATATAAATTAGTTATGTAAAAATATTATTAAAAACATATGAAAAAACATTTATATTCATTAGAATATATTAAAATTGTAATATGAATTCTTTATTTTGGTTTAAAATGAAAAATAATATTGAACTTGCAAAACAGGATTTTATTTTCTTTGTATCCAATTATTTTAAAATCTCCATGTCACTTACTAATTGAAGGTAAATTTTCTTGAACAAATTTTTACATCATTGAGTGAAATTTGAATGATTTTCAATAGTTGACATGACAACAGTAGCATCATCAAGAGTATCTCATAAATAGAATGGAAACACTGTAACTAGAGTTCTTGTAAATTTTATTGCCTACAAGGATGCATTTATATCTGTCTTTAAAAATTTATTACATTTTATTGTTTAAGTGATTAATTTTTAAAACTATGGATGAATAAAAATTTTAATTTATCTCACCATTCGATAGGGGCTAGCTCATTAATGAAATTCTAAGGAAGACAGCAAAATGTAAAACAAAACAAAATAATAAAAATATGCAAGTCAGCTATAAAGAAAAAAAAATGTTGTCAAAATCTAGAATTCCATCTATTTATTCATGATAAATGCAAATCCTAATTATGTATATATGAATATCATATTCCATATTAATGGATTTTACAAGATTGATGTGTAATATTAAGCAATCTAAATTTCACTTTCTTAATCTGAAAAGAAAAAGTTAGCATTTATCATTCACTTGGATATGGATGAATTTTTGTCAATGAAAAAAATTCTATTAATACATTACTACCAATGGAAAAGGAAAATAAAACAGTGATATGTGATCTTGCATTGACTAAATAACTATTGTTTTAAAAGCCTTGTATACATTTACATGCTTAAAAAAATATTGTAATTTAAACATGAGCATAAATTGAATTCAAATCCATGATAGTTATAATTTTTACTCACCTTCTTTACTTAAAGGAAAATCATTTCTATATATTAGGATCAGAAACCAGGAACCAGAAGCTCATTGGAATAGTAGGTGAAAATGAACAAATTTTTACTTAGTTGGTATGATTTCTAAGTATATATATATTTTTGTTAAAAAAAAGGAGGGTTTATGTTTGTTTATATTTCATTTTAAAAACATAGGTAAATAGTATATATATATGGGTTATTATAGAATTTATGCAATAAAAAGTTCGAAGAAATTCATTTTTGTTCTCGTTATTTAAACTCTTACAGATGAAATAGGTTAATACAACATTATGTTTTCAAGCATTTAAAATTTTAATGTATATGCCAGATTCATATAGAAAAGGGGTTTAAATATAGTAGAGTTTTGTAATGCTTGATTAATTAAATTAAAAATTATATTAATGAATAAATAGAGATCAATTTTTGTTTGATTACATTTTTTCATTATGTATTCTATTTAAAGTCTCAGGAAGATATTTAAAGTCTCTTCTTCAGTTTTATATAATATTATCATCACACAATACATTTTTGAAGTTTCATGTACATATTTCATTATTATTGATTCTATACAGTAATAGACTATCAATTATTTGTATATTAAAGAAACCCAGGATTATATATTTTTAACTGGTTACAAATTTATTGCAAACATCGTTTATTTGTTCTGTTATATATTTATTATTATTAATATTATAAATTTTTAATTATTAAACCAATAAATTTAGAATTGATTTAAAATCCAGTGAATCTTTCCAATTATTTCTTTAAATGTGCAAGGTAATTTGGGTACTTAAAGTTTGAACCAAGATGTGGAATAGAATGATATATGTATATTTTTATACATCATTATTAAATCTGATTAAATATAAATTTTATATTTGTTACTGTATTTAAATATTTTTACTTATCTAAGTCAATATTACTAGAAGGTATAATTTCATTAGATTAGAATTGATTATTTATTTGCTTATCTTGTCTGGTTACAAAATCTTAATAGACTTTGTTCTGTCATTAGTCAAAATAATGCCTTAGTTAATTTTAAACTTTTTTGAAGTGGAGATCATAAATTTTATTACTAGTATAACTTAATATCTATCTTTGGTTTGGATAACTGCCAATTATTGTCATTTATAGTTTGTGTTATAAAATCCATTTTTATAATCAATTGACTGGAAATTTAAGCAGATGAATAATATTAGTGTTTGTAAGTCAATAAATATTCAATAGAAAACTACAATATATTTTATATGCAATGTGATTGGGTACTGTAAAATGTGAAAATATCTAATAGATTTATTGATAATAAATTCTTGTAGAGTATTTTATTGCCAATAATAACTTAAACAATAATTGCATATCGATCTAATGTAGGGTATGAATGAAATATTGATATTATATTTAATGTTTTATTAAAGTAGATATGTAAATAAGATATTATTTTATCTAGTGTGATGCTTTTAAACTGTAATAATAATCAGCCATTAAGCTAATGCACATGCCTTTAGTTAAAATCTACAATGTGCATGTGCACTAGCTTAATGGCTGATTATTATTAAAGTAGATATAAAACTGAGTAAAGGTTTATTTTATTTAAACATTATAAATATTGTGTAGTTTAGAAAACATTCTCAAAATGTAATTATAATTATTTAGAAATTAGTTGATTTAAATAGAATGTTATTAAATGTTAAAAGTAAATTTGCATTACTATAAATAATATTAGATTACTAAAGTATATCGGAACTTAGTTGTTTATTGATTCGAATTTAGTTTTATTCAATTATCAATCAAATATATGTCTTAGGCATACATCATTGTTTAGAGTGATGATCCATGATTTTACTGCTTATTGCAGTGTACTTTGGAATAGTGAATAGATTTGTTGATGTCTGAGGTGATACATCTGAATAAATTACATTTTAATAGAGATTGTTAGTATTTTATGCTAAGGTATTGGGAAATCTACATAATTATGTTTTGGAAATATTGTTATTGCCTAGTGTGGCCAATAACTGAGCTAGATAATTTTACACAGATTCTAACAGAGTTACTATTTGTTAATGCACATTTTGCTCTATTATAAATAATATAAATTTTAAGGGAATTTCTTTGTGATCTTTTATTTTCATATAGGATCAGTGATAAGTGATTGTCTCAAAAGGCTTTAGGTCAATTTCTTTTGATTCATGACAAATGTTTTTTTTTCTAAAAACAAATCTATTTAACAAATTTAATATGATTTACAAGTTACAATCAAGTGTAATAGTTTGTATTGGAACTAAAGTTTATATTGGAACTTTGATCTGTAAGATGTTTAGATTGTTCATGTGCCACAGTTGGAACCATCTCAATATTTATAAAGTTCTCTTTTTGTGGGTGACGTTTGCCTAATATAGAAGCACAATGTTGTGCATATGCTATGATTTATATCTTGTGGTCATTTAGAGCTATTGTGTTGTTACATGTGGTTGAATTGTCACTTATACTATTGCTGCATTATTGGAATCTCAAAGAGTTTCCAAGTGTCATCAAAGGTGCTGTTGGAGGCAAGCATTTGATCTCTTTTCTTTATTTTGGTAATGGTGTCAATGAAGGTGAGAGCTGGGTTTCGACTTGAATCCTCAATGGCTAGTTGACAGCATACCAGCCATAATGAGAATGTGAGGAAAATGGCCAGTCGGATCCAGGCATATGTTTTTGTGCCTACGCATCTTTGAATAGAGGTGATCATGTTGTAGTTTATTTTAGAGTTAGAGTGAATTAACTGTCTGATGCAGTTGTATTTAGAGCATATGTTAATGATATGATCAATTGTTTCCTCCTCTCGCTGACAGAGCTGACATTGGGAATCCAGGTTGCCATGGCTTCTTCTGTATACTAGAAACGATCTAGTGGGAAATGCATTAAGGTTTAACTTTATCACAAAGTCAAGATATTTGGCTTCCAGGCTCCAGAGCCTAAATTGGGAGATGATTTTTTTATTTGTTATTTTAAGCCTGCAATTCTGTACTTGGCTGTGTGGATGTTGTAGGCTATAAGCTTCCCAATAAGTTATTTTTGAATTGTATGAGGGTGGATTTATTTTAGTTAGATTGAAGTAGTAGGCTAAGAGGGATAGGATCCAGTCCTGTTTATGTGGTGGCGTCTGATCTGTGAGGGAGATTGTTGGAGCAAATTGTAGATTGTCAAAAGTTAATGAGAGTTTGTGGATGAGATTATGAATTTTTTGCAGGGTGAAAGTTGAGACTGCATGGAGAAACAATACATTGAGCTTATATGGATTGTGCATCCCTCCAATGCTAATGGCAACTGCCTTGCCACCCCAAAAATTTTTAGAGCACATTGAGTTAAGTTTGTTTTCAAATTTTTTTGTTAATTTAACAATTGGTAAGTAATAATTGATTTTAGAAAAAAGGACTTTGTTTAATATGGTTTACCTTTCCATGCAGTGAAAGGTATATTTTGGAGAGAGATGTTGTTATTTTATTAGCTGAATTTAATATGTCATTTTGGTAAGTAATAATTGATTTTAGAAAAAAGGACTTTGTTTAATATGGTTACCTTTCCATGCAGTGAAAGGTATATTTTGGAGAGAGATGTTGTTATTTTATTAGCTGAATTTAATATGTCATTTTGAATTAGTGAGGTGATGGTGGCTGGGGGTTTATAAAATGGTATTCCAAGGAAGTTTTGCGGCTCACCCAAAAAGGTGCTGTTGATTCTTTTTCCAGTTGTAATTTTCCATGTTGCCGATTTTTGGAGGTTGAAGGTACCTTTAAATTGAGAAGTGTATTTGGTTAGTATTTGGTAAAGGAGAGGAAGGTATTTGTGTGATGGTAATATTATGAGTATATTATCCATGTATGCCAGTATTTCTATTTCTTTCTTTAGACAGGGCACATAGATGCCAGGCAGTTGCCTTTGGATGTCGACAAGGAGAGGGTTAATGTATGCTGCAAATAGGAGAGCACTGAGGGGAAAGCCCTGTGGGATGGAGATGGTAGGTTTGAAGCAACTGGAAGTGTTCCCATTTAGAGATATCATTATTTGGTGGTTACTGAGCAGGTTGTCAATGATTTGTAGGAAGGGATTAGGTACAAAGTATTCTGCTAGTGTTTTGAGAATATTGGTCCTGACAGAATCAAATGCTGCAACTATATCAAGTCATATGGCAATTGGTTTTGACTTTTTGTGAGTCCTAAGGTAGTTTACAAGGGTTTTAACTTGGGCCATAGCTAGGATGGTGGATGAACCTTTTTTTACATATTGTGCATTGGAAAGTTGTTTTAGTATGCATTCTTGGATTGAGTCTTTTATAATGGACTCTATGATTTTTATCATGAGGGGGGTCATTGAAATTGGTCAAAGACTTGAAAGTTCTGTTGGAGGTTTGTTCTTTTTGAGGAAGGGAACCATGGCTATAGGGTAGAGGTTTGGAATGTTTTTCCTACCCTTGGCCAGATAGTCAATCATTTGTGCTATTATTGGAATAGAAAACTGGCTAAGGTGGGAGATGAGAAAACAAGGAATGCCATGAATGCCTGGATGTATTCTGTCTGGAAGTGATGCTAATTTGTTGTGTATTATTTTGTGTGTGGTGTTGTGAGGGTCTGCAGTTTCAGTTTCATTCCAGGTGTTTGTTGGTGGTTCTGGCTCAGCTTGTAGGGAGTCTTGGAAGTGTTGTTTGATTCCCTCTATCATTTGTAGTCCAATCCAGGATTGACCTTTGTGAGTGATCATGTTTGGTACATTTTTGTTTTTTGTGGTTCCAAGAGCCCAGTGAATATATCCTCGAGTCCAACAGTGCTGAGACTCCAGGTATAGCTTAGCTCTTTTGATGGAGAGATATTCAGCAAGTTTTATTTGTTTACTTTTGTATTGTAGTTTGAGTGCTATTATGTTTTTTTGATGTTTGATGTATTACTTGGGATTTCACTGAGTTTGGTGTTTATTTCCATTAAATCCTTCAGCAATCTTACTGGACCTTTGAGTTTCTGAGTGTAATTGCTAATTAGAGATTGCAGGATCTCAATGAATGAAAACCAAGCAACCTCAACCTGTGTGGGAGTTATTAAGATGTTTATTTTGTGGAAGTAAATGTAGGCTTCAGAGATGATAGCTTCTGTTGCTGTTGTGCATGTGATCATACGTATTGTTTGTGGGCTGGATTCTCTAGTATATAAAGTCTTATCTGGTGTGATATCGATGAGTTGTGCAAGGTGATCTGAGAAGGATGTGATTTGTAGCTTTGCTTCAATTTGAAAATGTAGCTCGGGAGAGTAGTAGAACAGATCTATCAGAGTTCTGATATTTTGAGTGTAGAAGAAGAAAGTCCTGGAGATAGAAATCCCTCCCTGCACATGAGTGTTTTTTTAATTAGGTGTAGGTATTTGTTGTTGAAGTTGGTGTAACTGATATTAAAGTCACCGAGCAGCAGAATAGGGGCTGGGTTAGAGTGTAGGACCATGTTGATCACCTTACTATGTAGTGGTAGTTGGTGGTTGAGTTCTGAGTATAAATGAATACAATGTTTAAAATAAAATTGTTATAGTTAACTTTGATTATCATTATGTTATTATCAAGATATAGGATATTAAAGTCATTTGGTGGTGATTTTCTATTGATAATAATACCTATCCCTCCGGAGGCTGTGAGAGCTGTAGAGAATTTTAGAAAGCCATAGTTTTCAAGCCCTTCAGTAATTGGGTAGCTTGAGTTTACATGGTATTTTGTTTCTGTTATCAGGAATATGTAAGGAGAGTTGGAGTTTATTCATTGCCTGATGGCATGTATGCATTGGGGAGAGTTAAGGCCTCTCACATTAATGCTTACTATTTTGATTGACATAATTGTTGTATTATCTTTGGAGCATTGTATGAGTGTACTGTGTGTTACTTATTTTGTTTGTGGATGTTATTGTTCTCAGAGTGGTGAGGACCAATCCACTATGAAATCATTCGATTTGTTTGTGTAGGTGTATTCAAGAAGTGTGACTTTTTATTGGCTACTACGTAAGTTGATGTGGGATTTTCCATCTTTTGTGGAGTATGTGTCATTTTCTATGAGTTCTGATTCATGTATAGACTGTCCATTCTTTTCAGGGGTTGATACACTTTCTTTCCTTCTCTTATTATTGTTATCTTTGGATGGAGAAGGGTCAATGGGTAGGATAGGTTTTGTTATTTTTGAGTTGATGTATGTGTCTTCATCTGAGCTTGGACTGCTGGAGAGGTTGTGTTTTTTCTTATTACATTTTCTCTTTTTGCTTTTATCCTGGATTGGATGTTGCAGAACATTGTTTGAGTTTGTGCAAGATGTGTTTTGTTGATAGATTATTGTGTCATCAGAATCTGTGGCACTTTCTTCATTGGAATTGTTATTGTTGTGTGTTAAAGTTGTGATATTTCCATCAATATTAGTTTGCCCTTGCTGATTTGGAGTGTTTAGTATATCAAGGTTGTAAGTGTTTTATTTTATTAGGGTTGAGGGGTTGGGTATGAGAGGGTCACTGGTGAGATTGAATGGTATGATCCTTGTTTTGGTGACTGGTAGTATTATATCCATTGACTTGTGTTGTTGTGGAGAATGATTGAGTTGTTTCTGGATTTTGTTCAGATCTGTTTGCTTCTGTGTTTTCTGTCTGCATGGGTTCAAGTTGGATTAGGTTTTCAGTGATCACCTTTGTTGTTGTTGTGTTTGATTCTGTGGATTTCTTGAAACATTTGGGAATCTTGTTTTTCTTGGATCCACAGTTTTTGCAGATCCTTGCCGGACAGTCCTTGATTAGGTGAGAGTGTTCAAGGCAGTGAAAGCACTGTGGTGGAATGCCACTGAGTGATATTACCATTGGGGATCCACATGCATGAATCTCGGTAGGAATGTCTGTGGAGCTGACTCCATTCTTCAGGGTGATAGTGAATGTGGCTGCGTTAGTTGGAATGAGGTTATTTAAGTATTCAAATTTCCTGATTTTGTCATATTTCTCAAGTATGGACTGTAGTTAAATGTGATTGAAATTCATAATACAGTTCTTTATGATGCCGTGTAATGTGGTAGGTCTGTTGTTATCAATTGTTATTAAATATTTGTCATTAAGAACTCTGATGTTGTTTTTGAAAGAGTTTTTTCCTCCCCATGTTTTGAATTCTGTTATTATGTATCTGTCATTGGGGTGTGTGAAAATTCTGTTTAATGCTTGTTGCTATGTTTTTTTCTGTTACCATATTTATAAAATTCTCAAGTGGGAATTTGAAGAGATTGCCATTTGTGTCTGTTGTTGTTAGGATGTGTTTTATCATTAGTGTAGTTTATAAAAGATTTCATTAATTTATCTGGAACAGAATTGTTAAATTTAGTTTGTATGTCTTGGTAGGTTTGTTCATTATCCTGTATTGGGTTTGTGTTGCTAAAATTATTTATAGTTTGGATGTCTTCTTCTGCATCTAGATTAATAATGCTTAGTAATGGGCTGTTGTCTGGATTAGGGTTTAGTTCGTTTTGGGAAGAGGAAAATGATGTATGATAAAGTGTTTCTGCATAAGATTTATTTGATTTTGGTAAGTTTTTTATTTCCATTGTATTTTCATTCTAAAATTGTTCTGTATGATCCATTTTTGTTTGTTTGGGATCTGTAGTTTTCCAATTTTTATTATTTAGTGGATTGCTACAATCTGACTGCTTTGTAGCAGTTTTGTTTAACGTTTGATTTGCAGCAGAATCAGTGTTAAAATTGCTGTTGGAATTTATTTTAGCCTTTGAACTTATTGGTTTAGTTGGGTTATTGTCTAAGAGGAGTGGATCTGTTGTTATATGTTGATATTTGTTTTTAATTTTGTTTGGGGAATGTCCATGGTTAACGTGTACATAGTTATTGTTATTTTCTTGGTTTGTACCCTCTTGCAATTTTGAGAAATAATTATTGGTTAAACTTTGAGAATTAATATCTCTGCTATCTGACACTTCTAGGACAAATTTTTTCCATTGAAAATTAAGTTTTTTTGGTTCTGAATCTAATTCTTTTGGTTCCAAAGCTCTAGAACTAATATTAGATTTTTTATGAATTAATTTATGATCTGCGTGGCATTGTTTGTCGCCCTCTTGTGGATTTTCAAAATCGTTTTCACTATTTACGATACTTTCAAAGTTGAAATTTGCTTTTTTGAACTCGGTTTTCATTGCTATTTGACCAGAGTTATTTTTTTAAGGTATTGCTAAGGTTAAAATTTGGTGTATTATGTGTAATTTGATTATTATTTGGGCTTTTAAAATCATCTGTGCTTGCATTGAAATTTGTGTCATTGTGTCTTTTTTCATCATAATCGGTTTTAATATGACTATTTACAGTTTTAGAATTATGCTTGCCAATGGCAGATTCAGGGCTTTTTTGCCCCTCCATGTTTATTAAGTAATTTTAAACTCACTTACCCACTGCCTTGAGTTGATTTAACAACTCCAACTTCCAGAAATCTAATTATTATTTGGTTTATTTTCTCATTCGATTTACAGTGTTGCTGAAGAATATACACCATCTATTTCATGACAAATGTTGATTGAACAAATGTAGAGAGGTAGTGAAATAGAAAATCCATTATTATTGTTACAAAATAGCTATCCAATGCTAGCCAATAATTATCATGTACAAGTGGCAGTTGTTACAAAATCCCAAATCAGTTTTAGGGTAGTTATAAAGTGGCATTCCACATTTAAGCTAGATTTATATTATAATCAATATTCCATTACAAAATGGCAACCAATGATTGGGCTAGGTTTTATTTAGATTATCTTGATTATTTTCCTAGCATCATCATTTCTATCACATTGCAATATATATATATATTGTACCCTCATATATATATATATATATATATATATATTATACCTGCTCTGCTTTAAGTTAAACATATTTAATTCAAAGCAAAAGTTAATATTGATAATTATATTCATTTATTTATTAAGTATTTTATATGTCTATCATATGAATAAGAATAAAGATTTAACTAAAATAATATATGTGTAACTCAACTTTATAATAAGTTGGCATATGCATATATCAATCATTAATTATTATACACTTTTTTATTAAATTAATATTTAAATGATTAATTTATTTTATATAGTGCTATGTTTTTAATATGTAATATTCATTGGGAATCATCCACCACACAAGCCCTTTAAAGTGATAAACATTTTTGAGGAATACTTTTTTTTCAAACACAAGATAAAGTCTTTTGAAAAGATAGAATGAATCACTCTACCTTTTTAATCTAAACATATATGTATAGGCTAATCTTAAGATAAAACATGAAGATATTAATTAATTACTTTTTAATTCCATTTGCTAGGTTTTTATTATTGGCATCTGCAAAATTTTTACAATTTACAGCATGGACAATATTAGATATAATATTAAATATATATTATTTAACGCGATTTTGAAGTTACGCGATTCATGTTTCTTTTTAATATTTTTGTATGCGGTTTCCTTTTATGTGTTAACAGTGTTAGATAGGAAGTCAAACTCCGATAATGTGCTATTACTTTAAACAATAAATTTTGCACACTTACATCATATTTAAAGTAATAGCACATTATTGGAATTTGACTTTCATCTTAATAATTTCAATATTTTCAGTGCTTTATAATAGTAAGATTTTATGCAATAATGAAATTAAAATCATGATTTTCACATTTTATGTACACACATTAAATTTTACAAGATTATAATGTAAATTTGTTCAAACATTGTGCATGTTAATTTTGCATTTTAAATCACATTCTGTTTTTGCTTTTTAAAAAGAATGTAATCAATTATTAATCATTTAGTGTCTGCAAGTTTATTTTTAAAAGATGAGTAATAGCAGTGAGCACAATTAAATTTTACAATTAAAAATTAAAATCTGATTTTAATTGTAATTAACAATTTAAAAATTACTTAAGGTGACCTGAAATTAATGTGATGTGAAACGAAATTTGACTTTTAAACGGAATTGAAAATTAAAAAATTAAAGACAAAAATAAGAATTTAATTTTTAGTTGTTAGTTTTAATTAAATTTTTCCTAGCAGTGTAGAAAAAGATAATGAAACAGAAGTGGAACCTGTTCCTTTCACTGCAAAAATGATTCGAGAAGATCTTCAACTTTCTAATCAGTTGGCAAATTATTTTCTTATTAATGACACTAATCACGAACATGCTCTTAAATTTCTACAAGAGCTAAATGGTTGTAGGTCTGGATATTGTGAGCTTCGTAAACAATTAATAAAATCATTGTCTCAAAGTTTAATTACTAATTACATTGTCACCAGAAAACCATTAACACAACATGAGAGTGAAGTTGGCGCTAGTTGTATTTCCTCTTGTGAAGAATCTGATTTTTTACCAGTTTGCAAATGAACATGTTTATCGGAAAATAGTGATAATAATTAAAACGTGTACAAAAAAATGTAAATTACTGTACTGTAAATTATGCATAAAAATATATTGTTTTGAATAAAATTAAATATTATAGTTAAAAAAAGTTTGTCTTGTATTAATTTTTTTCAAATTTGAAATTTTTTATTAGTCATATTTTATTTCCTTATTTTTTTTTTGTGCAAATTTTAAAGTAATTTTACATTGGTGCTTTGCTTTTATGCAATTTTTGAAAAATCACAGACCGTATCCTCTCTTTTTCAAGGTAAGTTACATCTATTTTTGTGCGATTTCTTTTGTGCATGTTTTCTGAGGAACCTATCTATCACATAAAACGAGACCCAGGTGTGTATATATATATATATAATGAGTAATTTATTTATATAGCTGTATAGGTTTTAATCTGTAACATTCATTAGGGTCACCCACTACACATGCACCTTAAGGTGATAAACTTTATCTTGTGTTTGCAAATGAGAGTTTTCCTCAAAAGTTTTTATCACTTCAAAGTACATATGTAGTGGGTGATCCCTAATGAATGTTACAGATTAAAAAACATAGCACTACATAAAAATACTCATTCTATATATATTTAATATTACATCAAATACTGATCATGCTGTGAATTTTTAAAATTTCACAAACATCAATAAAAAACATAACAAATTGAATTACAAAGTAATTAATTAATATTTTCTTGCTTTCATTTCCAAATGCTTAAGTTTGCCTATACATATACATTTAGGTTAAAAGGGTAGAATGATTCATACTATCTTTTCAAAAGATTTTATCTTGTGTTTGGAAAAGAAAGTATTTCTTAAAAGTGTTTATCATTTTAAAATGCATGTGATTCCTAATGAATATTATAAATTAATATTAGTTATTTAAAAAGTATTATTACTATTATATTTTTTATGAAGAATGTTTTGGGATTTTTTTGTTTATAAAATAAACAAAATAATATTACCTTATTTATTTAACCTGAATGGGTACTGTATTGAATAATAATTATCACTTGTTTAATTCTCTATACTTTCATGCTTTTTCAAGCACCTAGGTAATCAATCTTGATACTATAGAGTGATAATTGAATGGAATTATTATTATTAATCATTAGCATTAAATATCTGATTTTTATGAGTGATATGTTGGACTATTTCCATCATCTATGAGAGAATGTTGAATATACAGAAAATTACTAACCTGTGTTGCCTAATTGTGAGTTATTACTAACAAGTTGTTTGTATTTAAAAACTTTAAAAAAAGTTTATATTTTTCTGTACATTTAACATTCACTCATACATGATGGAAATACTCCAACATATCACTTCTAATAATATACCATCATCACA
This sequence comes from Epiperipatus broadwayi, assembly GCA_028023455.1. Taxonomy (NCBI): domain Eukaryota; kingdom Metazoa; phylum Onychophora; class Udeonychophora; order Euonychophora; family Peripatidae; genus Epiperipatus; species Epiperipatus broadwayi. The sequence goes on along the minus strand of JAQFVV010007400.1, from coordinate 6,645 downwards.
AACTTTCAGGAGAATATCTGATTTGTTTGTAAACAATATTTTTTGTATATTTTTTTTGTTTTTTAATTGATTGATAAATCTAATAAATATATCCATTAATTTTAAAGAGATTTGTGCTAATACAATTCACTTAATCCATGTTAATCTTTTCACTAATTCCTTGGAAAAATATAGTAGCAAATGAGGAAAAGACCATTCCCTCTATCTTATCTTAGAGATCCATGCTTTTGATTTCTAAACTATTAAATACATGATTAATGCATTGTTATGTTTTTAAATCAGGAAACTTAAGAAAAGTTTCTTTCTAGTTGTTATTCAGTTCAATGTCTGCTTACTTTATCATTTTTATTCAAAAATTGCACTCTTTTACCAATCAAGAAATTATTTTAAGAAATATTTTATTGATCTGCCCATGTTCTGTCTAGCATTCTTTTGAAATCAATTCATTTATATAAACAAAAATACAAAAAATAATATTTTATAAATTGTAATAATAATCATTAACACTCAAGAATAAATGTATGTTTTTTTATTTATTATAATTAATAACTAATAATAATGATGATGATTTTATATCATAAGTCATTTATAAATTGAGGATATAATTTAATTATTTATTTATCTATAATAATAAGCATACACATCACTTATTGACTAGGTTGTTTATCTAAATTCAATGCAAATCACAATCCTTTATTAACCATAATTTACATAATTTTCTAAAGTAATAATTTAGAACGTTTGTCTTGTTTTTTAATGCTTTTTTAGCCTGTATATGGCCTTTCTAGTTACTATATATATATATATATATATATATATATATATATATATATATATATATATATATATATATATATATATATATATATATATATATATATATACATTACAAGCATAAAGCTAAACTAGTCAATAAATAATTAAAATTACCTCAAATCCAAAATTCTAACAAACTAGCCAAGAAAAACAAAATCAAAAGTTTTACTGCTACAAGCAGGCTTCTCAAGTGTAAAGAACTACCAAAACAACAACAATATATATATATATATATAATTAAGAGCATGCTAATGAGCTCTAAACAAGCTTTTTTTTTATTATGATAAATGCTACTACAAGAGAAGGCATTCAAATCATCTTTATCTTAAATTGTCCCCATCCCCAGACCAGTTTTGACCTATTCATCTCTTCAGTGAGGTGTTGGGATACTGGATTCAAAAAACCAACTCAAGCTAAGCATTTATCTAAAAGGTAATTGTCAAGAAGATCTGAATACAGTGTCCCAACTCCTCACTGAAGAGACCCATAGGTCATAACTGGTCTGGGTATGGGGACAATCTAAGATAAAGATGATTTGAATGCCTTCTCTTGTAGTAGCATTTATCATAATAAAAAAAGCTTGTTTAGAGCTCATTAGCGTGCTCTTAATTTTACGTATTGGTAAATGAAAGCTATATATAAGTCATGTGACATCTGACTTCTTATTATTACTATATATATATATATATATATTAAACATTACCCATAAATCCATTTACTTCCCATCCACTCTTAACATTAAAAGAACTTTTAAATAAATTAATTGCTTCAGAATATACATTTTCCATAATAAAGATCCTTTAATTCTTCTTTTTATTTCATTTCTCTCAAAGAAGACAACCTTAGCTTCATCAAAATTAATAGTGTGGCATGTAAATAAAAAGAATTAAAGAATCTTTATTATTGAAAATTTATTATTCTGAAGCAATTAACTTATTTAAAAGTTCTTTTAATATTAAGGGTGGATGGTAAGTAAATGGATCTGTGGGTAATGTTTAACATATATATGGTGTTGTATTGGTAGTTTTTTACACTTGAGAAGTCTGCTTGTAGCACTTGTAGTTGGTTTCAAGCTTAATGGCTCACTTCAGTGAAGAGTTAGGATTTCAGAAACTAGATCTAAAACTCCAATTCAGAGCACTTATTTAATATGTTACTATCAGTTTGAAAACTTGAATTTTCAGAAATGTAAATTTCTTCAAAACTAGCTTTACAAATCAAATGGCTACATGGGTCTAATAATGCTCAAAGCTAAATGGATTTATAAGTAACCATTAGAAAGTAATCAACACTTAGACAATCCCAATATGGATAATAAACAAGAAGAATTTCAAAATTTTGTCAAGGCAACCTCCATATAGCAATAGAGGTGAAATCCTACTGTATTAATGATCCCATATATTTATGTAGACACTAAAAATTGCAACTCAACCACAGAGACTGAAATTATTGATAGAAAGAAGTTTTAATAAACCTCCTTAAACAGGTAAATTAACCTCTTCTAAATGCAGACAAATAAATAATCAATTATAACATTACAAATAAATGAGAGAGTGCAAATCTCTCAAGCGCTTATGACTACAACCAGCCATCATTTATTTCAATATCGGCTGTGCTTTATAAAAATAATATTATTAACATTACAAATTGCAATATTATTAACATTACAAATTGCAATTATAATTTTCAAATTGCACTCTAAGACTTAAATAATAAGTGTATTCATGCTCAAGGCTAAATGGCTTTATAAGTAACCATTAGAAAATAGTCAACACTTAGACAATTCCAATATAGATAACAATTATGAATTTCAAACTGTTGTCAACACAACCTCCACATTGCGATTTATAGTGCTATAATTGACTATTTATTTGTCTGTATTCAGAACAGGTTATACTTACCTGTTTAAGGAGGTTTATTTAAACTTCTTTCTATCAATAATTTCAATATCTATGGTCAAGTTGCAATCTTTAGTGTCTATGATAGCAGTTTGAAATTCTTGATTATTATCTATATTGGGATTGTCTAAGTGTTGACTAGTTTCTAATAGTTAATATGTATATATACATATAAATTCTCCATTTCTTCATTATATAGTTAGTACTATTGGAACAAATCTAAACATATGATCTTTTATTTAAGTTGAACAATTAATTTGGTTACTATGTATGACCAATTTTTACTATGTTGTTTATTTATTTATAATGAGTCCTAAATCATTTAAGCTTTCAATATTTGTACCTATTTAGTAAAGTTTCTATTTATTTTTCCAATCATTTGCTTCATTACTTCATTTTCTAATTTCACAATGCTTCAGTTTATGCAATCTTTTCTCATTTTAAAGTCATATGTAGTTGCATGTAGATGGAATAAAAATTATCATCAATAAAACTTTTAATATCTTTTTAACTTTAATTTCTAACTGATACCTCATTAAGACTTTATGACCTTATGAAAATTTAAGGACATAATTTTTAGTCTGCTATGAATGTAAATATAAAGAGGAAAAAACAGCATTTACACCTTACATCTATCTGATCTTCATTCATCTTCTTTTAACCATATTATTCAATAAACAATAACAACCATAGGTCTAAGAAAAAAAGACCATAATGTTTTTTTTATTTATTTTAAATTTAGATGTAAAAGCCAATAAATTTATATGTCAATAAGCAGCCCATCATAATTCCATGGGAGTAAGAACTTCAAAGACAAGACCTTATGGTGTGGATATAGAATTTTTCTCTCTTTAATTTTATTATAAGGTCTTAAAAAGCTATCAATGGGTGTCTTTTCAGTTAATAAATGCTGATACTTTCCCAATACCTTATATAGTACAGAAACTATTGTTTCATATTTAACAACTATTAAAACATAAGGCACATTCATTTTTTATTAAGAAAAAATTCTGTATTTACAGTGATTATTTAAAATTTTTATATCACACATTTACCAAATACTCATTGCAACTCCTTAATGTTGAGCACGATTTGTGATTTTATAATCCAATTAAAATATTTTTCATTTAACACTAATTTAAATAGAACTGTAAACATCTAGAAAAGAAATTGCAAAAATTACTAACAAGATGTAGTAAGTTCTATGAGAAGATATTATTATCATGCATTCCCTGCATAATTTTAATGCAGTGGTAGAATGATGCATTTTGGAAATGAAGATTCATGCTTTGTGGTTCCAGATCTTTCACTACCAATACATCTTTTACTTATTTAGCCAAGCTTGAAACTGGCCTGGGGATATTGAATGAGTAGGCACTAGATAGAAATTTTATGCACAAACCTTCTTCTATCCATTGATTATTTTGACTTTCACTGGATGGCACTATTGTATGGAGAGTTTCGTATCTGTTTTAACAGCTTGTGTAAGCATAGAAAATGGTGGTATGTGGTGGTTAGTGGTTTAAATGATACTATTCCATACAATTTCTATTTTTTTTTTGCATCGTTTATTACTTATTAAATCTACTTTAGTTAGAATATATATTGTTTTAACAAATAAGTTACTTTTTAAAAAAATAATGAAAGCTTTTAGATAATATTTAAATAAAATACATGGTGCACAGTCTATGAAATACTTCACTGCCATGTGATTGTTTGTTTGTTTTGTAATAAATAGAAAAATGCAAATTCAATACGTGTTTTTTTTAAATGTACATCCAGAATTAATGTTATAATATATTCGTTAAGTGGTCTGCTCCAATGCAAACGTATTGATTGTGAAGTCGTTGGGACAAAAAGCACAGTGAACATGTCGTGCATAAAGATATATGTACATTCAGATATACTAAAACTTTTTTCAAAGATAAAGATATTCACGGGCATTATACAATTTTTTATATATTTTATTTAATATTGAACATTTAAGATTCTTTTTAATATAATATTTTATTACAATTCTGTTTCTTTTTAATATTCAATGATTAAATTACCTGCATGCAATCGCACTCACTTTAAAACTATTTTTATTCATTATTGATAAATAAATTATTTTTCTAAGTAGTCATGTCTGCCACGAAGTCTCAAGCATAGGCTATTATAATTACTGGTTTCCTTTTGCATGTTTTAACTTACACTACCTCAAATAGTTCAACAGTTTACTAAAACACTCTTTTAAAGAAATATTTATTATTTTACAATCACTTTGATAATTTCACTTCATTGATTTAAATTTACGTTATTCAATTGGTAGCAATTTATTTTTTTGTTTGAAATAATAATAATAAAGAGAAAAAAGTTTAGAATTTTATTCTTCTTTTTTTTTTTTTTAAAAAAAAAGATTTTAGGATTGACTTAATCTCTTATATAGTTCCAACGTTATTAAACTTGCATAATTACTTCTGCTTGATAACCTTCATTTTAAAAAACGTTTTTTCCTTTTTTAATTTCAGTAGAAAGAGCAAACCAAAGTAAAAATCTTTTTCAAGCACTTAGTGAAAAATCATCAACCATTTCAGAATATAATGACCTCACACTTTTTTATATGATATAAATTTTTTTAAAAAAGTTTTTATTATTATTATTCAACTTTGAGTTATTTATTGCTTCAAATTTCCCGAGATTTTTACCGTGGTCAAAGGCTTTAACTTTTCCGTTTCGATCAAAGGTTAATCACTTTTAGAAAATAATAATAATACTTGAAAACTATTAGATTTTTATATGGAATATTAATTTTTAAAACGATTTAGATAGCAACTACTTTTGCAAATATTTTTATTTAAAAAAAAAAAAATATGAGTATTTATTTTTAAGTGTATTTATAATAAATAAAAAAATAAACAAGCAGAAATCATTCCATAATATTCTTCCAAAAAGAAAAATGAATTGTAAAAAAAATATTACTCAATAAACCTGAAAAGTATCAGGTGATTTGTATTTTTAATATTTCTTTTGTCCTCTTGCTAGAAAAGTGTAAAAAGCCATTCACTATGCTTCTTTAACAAAGTAAACAGACCATAAGTTGTATCAGGGCACTGTCTCCTAAGAGTAGATAATATTAAGGAGGAAAAAGTAAAATAAAATTCATTTTAATAGTAATATTTATATTCTAATAATGTTTAATAAAAACTGTGGTTTGTTATTATAGTATTGAACTAATACGATTAAGTCAAATATGTTTTTACTTTTGGAAAATACGTAGTAGCAAGCTATGATTATGAAGGCAAGATCTTTTGAAAGCGCTCAGCTCATTTGTTTTTGGTTACCTATTTTATAATACTATATAGCTTTTGTGAACAGTTGCGCCGCACACGCACACGCTAGAGTATTGAACTAAGAAAAGTGTTAGCATACCATTCAATGTGTGTTACATTTATTTTGTTCGGTTGTGGCAAATGAATTTGTAAACCAAATTTGGAAACTTTGTATAGAATACTAGAAATAAAAGATAACAGAAGTGCAAAATTAATAAATCAGATTCATCACTTTCAAACCATTATCAACTAATAGTATATCAAAAACAGCTTCAAATTTCTTTAAAAATCTTTTTGCAATTAAAAAAAAACAAAACATTTTTTATGTTTCAGTAAAATTGTAAATGTTTGAAGGATTTGACTTTCCTATGTGGAATCATTAATTCAGATGTAGATACAGTACTAATTGCTTTAGATTAAAAATAATTTTACAACTATTCTGTTGTCGAAAAGCAATTTGCTTAAATAGAAATTGGTGAGCTATATAACAAACTAAACGTGTTTAATAATGGTGGTCAACCTGAAATTTATGAGGAAATCTATTTTTCTGCTTTTCTATCACATACACAGAATAGTGACAATCTGGACTCCTCAGAAATATCGCAATATACTGTAACCCG
>JAQFVV010007399.1:0-95151 GCA_028023455.1 Epiperipatus broadwayi | reverse complement strand
GATGATGATTTTTTTTACATTTTTCTTCATGGTTGATTACTATAAACTTAGCTAGTGACTAAATTGTAATGGCACATATTATTATTATTATTATTATTATTATTATTATTATTATTATTATTATTATTATTATTATTATTATTATTATTATTATTATTATTATTATTATTATTATTATTATTATTATTATTATTATTAATATTTCTGTTTGCATAAACATATATCTTGATTAAAATTTAATGAAAGACATTTATTATTATTATTACTATTATTATCAACATCATTGTTATCATCATCATCATCATCATCATCATCGTTATTATTATTATTAATATATGTTGAATTTTTGAAATTGATAAGCTAAAGATGTACAACAATAAGATCAATAGGATGTGTGCACAACTGTTCTGGAAGGGCCACACTGCCTCCATTAGCATTTCAATAATGCAATATCATAGTAAATTTAATGGAATGTCACTACATTCCATACAAGCCATTTATTATCAGAAAGCTCATAGCCTCATCTTTAACCTTATTCAAAAATTTGGCAATTCATTTGTACCTAGAGTAGTGACACCTATGGACACACCTCTTTCTGTTAAAGCCTGTTGGATAGATCAGATAATTTTCCTGTTAAATCAACACAACAACTCTACTCCAGATACATTCAATTCAAAAATCATCATATGGGATGCACATAATTTAATTAGTGATAAACTACTTGAAATTAAACCAAGACTCGGCTGCTCCAATTATAAAATCCGCACACTTTTCAAATTCTGGTTCCTGAAGCCCAAATTCCTAGACTACCTGATCAAGGTTAACCTAAATGTCATACATACTAAATAGTTTCTCCATTACAAGAGAGGAATAAAGAACACTGACCCTATGTGCCCAAACTGCTTAAAGCATGAGGAAACATTTGATCACATAATGCTTTCTTGTATGAGATTAGGAAAGATTAAGCTCATAATATCGCAAAATTCCACAATTGACTACTACAAAATCTTATGAATCAATGAGTGTATAAAAGGCAGAGACTTCTCCACCATTAAGACAACAATCTTTATCACATATTCCATCTGGGTGATGAGATGTAAATTGAGGTTTAACATACCACAGCCAGATGTAAACCCTTTCTTCTTTAAAACATTCCAGAAATCAAAAAGAAAGATAAAATTTTCTCATCAAAGTTTTTACATGAACAAACATGGAAACTATTCAAAATGCCATACCTACCAAATGAAGACTCAGATTCTGATGAACAATAATCTATATAATAAATTAGTTAGATACTCAACTATACCTGAATAATATTTGGATATGAATGTCAAACTTCTTCAAATCAAGTTTATTTATTACTTTTCTGTGAACTACCTTAACAGTGCTTGCCAGCTCATGCCTCTACAATCTATATAAACTGGAACAGAATTTAATACAATATGTATGCTTTGAATTGTTCATTGAAAATCATTGTATATACCTGTTATAAATAAAATTTTTTTTAAAAAAAGATGTACAATTGATAAAATAAAATACATTAGAAAATATATTAAATGAAGTCAAAAGTCTTACTAAAATATGTACATTGGGAAACAAATCAGACAATTCGAGATAGAATATTTAAAAGAAATAAATTAAATTTTATTTATGCATGTTTTAACTTGAATAGATTTGTATTCTGCACAATGATTGAATTTCAAAAAAAAAATGTTTTGTAAACTTATACTTATAAATTTACTTTCTTGTAAAGTATATAATTTGCATTTATATATATATGTCATATTATTATTACTATTTGCGGAATATTCTGTGTAGTGAAAAAGCTAAATGCTGACGTTTCAGTACAATATCAAGTACCTTCCTCAGAGCGTCCTCTTTCTCAAATCATAAGAATGCATGTGAGATTTAAAATCGTTTTTATTGTTTTCTTTCTCCTCACATTTAAATTCTATTGGTTGAGAAGTTTTAAAATTTATTTTCTCTTCCAATAGTTTCTTCCAAATGTTGTTAATCTTCTTTAACTCACACCTTTCATTTATGCTCTTGGGCCTTTTAAAAATCTCTATAGCTTCTCTTAGCAATCTCTGGTCATATTGTTCAATTTTTGCTAAAATATTTGTTTTTTCAAAATTGATATCATGATTTGTTAATTTTATATGAGAATAAATAGCTGATGAATTGGATTTTTCTCTCACTGCCAGAATGTGTTCTTCCTTTCTAATATTTATTCTAGGATTAGTCTGTCATATATATGTATGTGAACAAACCCTACATGGAATTTCATACACACCATGACATTCAAAACCAATTTTATCTTTAGGAAGAGGAAATATTTCACTAATTTTTTTATAAGTAGTGTAAATTGTGTAAATATTATTATTCTTTAAAATGTTACCAATTCTATCAGTTACTCCTTTAATATATGGCAAAATTGTCTTAATTTTTGATGTATCAAAATCTTTTTTCTTTTGATATGTTTAAGCCCTATTAAAAATTTTGTAATTAAAACCATTATGAAGAAGCATTTTATTAGTAGCAAAAAGGTCCCGGTGAAAATGGCTATCATCAGAAAATCTCTTTGTTCTATCCAATAATGTCTTTGCCACAGAAAATAGTTGTGCAGGTTTGGTGATGAGAGGAAAAAGGCAGATATCTCCCAGTGTGTGTTGGTTTTTTATATATACCATGGGATAAAGAACTATCTTCCCTTATTTCAATCAAAACATCTAAAAAAGGTAATTGATTATTATTTTCTATTTCCATGGTAAATTTAATATTGTTGTGAAGAGAGTTTAAAAAATTAAAAAAGTCATCAAGAGCATGCTTAACATGAGGCCAAATAACAAAGGTATCATCAACATACCTCAGCCATATAGATGGTTTTTTAACTGCTAAAGTCAAAATTTTATTTTCCATATCCTCCATAAAAATAGAAGCTAGTGCTGGAGAAATTGGTGAACCCATAGCTAGACCTGATGTTTGTTTATACATCTGCCCATCAAAAACAAAAAATGTATTTGATAAGCAGTGTTCAATCAAAACCACAGCATAATTAGGCAACTGAATATTTTTTAAAACTTGAATCGCTTCATTTACAGGTACACTAGTAAAAAGTGAAACAATGTCAAAACTTACCAAAATATCATTCTTAGTCAATTTAATATCCCGGATAAGCTCAAGAAAATGATTAGCATCTTTAACATATGATGACATCGTTGTTAAATGCGGCTGTAAAAAAGAAGTCAAAAAACGAGCTAGTGTCTGTGTAGGTGACCTTTTTGCTACTAATGAAATGCTTCTTCATAATGGTTTTAATTACAAAATTATTAATAGGGCTTATACATGTGTGTTAAAAAATATAAGTCATGAATGAAACAAAATAAATATTTTACTCAGTCTTATTGCTAAATGTGTAACATTTTGTATCTTCATACATAAATTCTGTAACATATGGATGATAATATTAATACATTTATTTATTTTACCATTTTTAAAAAGATAATATTGACTTTAAATAAACATTTCTATAGTAGCAACATCAATAGAATACAATTTAGTTAATTTAATTTAATTAATTGTATCTGTCAAATATGTTTATACTCATTAGATTTGTAAATAAACAGTCTTTGGACATATCAAAATCTTATGATATCATTATCAATATAAAATTAAAAATTGGGAAAAGGTTTGGATATAGAGTTATGTATTTTATTTATGAGTTCAGTATTTTTAAAAAAATATTTTTTTAATAAAATTGTGTTTTAAGTTAAAGTGTCAATAATATATTTTTAAGAGATAATCCATAAATTTATTAAAGCAGATTTCCATAATCATGAATTAAAATATTAAATATAAACAATATACCTCAAATTCACCAAGAAATCTAACAGGATCAAAATAGGAATTGTGAATAGTCCAGCATACCCATGTAAATAACATATGAGGTATTGACTTGAAATATGATTTTACAATCATAGTCATTACTCATCACCTAATATTACAGACTTGATTATGTTATGATGTAATCAGATACGTCTTCTACAAAATGATAATGTCCAACCCATGTTAATATCTCCCATGTTATCATAAATATCATGCAAAATATAGACATTATATCATTTTATATTTTAAATTATTCACATGATACAGGTGAAAGACCCATATATATATATATATATTTAAAAACCAGGCATATATATATATATTCGAATATGGTTCAATATATATATATATATATATTTAAAAACCAGGCATATATATATACTTATATATATATTATAACGATCCAGAGAGAGTGCCTTAACGTAATCTGCACTACAGGGCACCATCTAGGCATTTGAACCTAGAAAAATTTATAGAGTAGGCAGATACATAAGTAAAAAAAAATTTTTTTATTTTTATTTTATTTATATATTTTGATTCCGGTCATTAGCCTATTGTCACTAGCTCAAGGAGTATCAGAGATTAAATAATATAATAAATTTTTATCTAAGAATATATAAAAAAAGAATAAAATAAGCCATTGCCAGTAATTAACATACAAACATTTATTTACGCACATATATATATATATAAAATTTAACATTATTATTTTAGTATGTTTATTTTAGATTCTAATTTGATTTTATAATTTAAATTTGCATTTTAATTTTTATAATATTATAAGTTTACATTTTAATTAAGTTCGCACAGATGGATTTATGAAAGTTTGTTTTATAATGTTGAATATAGATCGGTTACATAGATTATGTGGTTAAAAACATTTCAAAGTAAACATAAACGATCAAAATACAAAATCATTGATAACGTCAATTGCATAGGAAATACAAGAAACCCAAAGGTGTTCATCATAAGACACCGCATCAACACCAATAACTTAAAAGACATCCGAATAAATACATTTTAGATACTCACCGTAAGGTATCATTATTTATCGAATGTCTATATATTTTGATCCAATATGAAAACCCAAAACATAATTAACTGATAACGAATCCATGCAAGTGTCTATAAACAACTTAAATTTAATGCATTTTCATTTAGTGTCGAGTATGAATAGACTACATAGATTTGCATTTGAAGATAAAACATTCTATCCCCATTTAACCTTAATCTAAAAGTTTGCAGTCAAACTGGCATCAATCCATCTGATATATTTATGTATTCAATGTAGCATGAAAATATGACAACACAAAATACTATACTGTCAGGAATATACATCTGAACAGTAAGTAGAGTTAGAGAAGACATTGTCTCTCTACCAACAGGAATGCTACATCTGTTGGCGAGTAGAACAATAAACAAAAAACTCCATAGGAATGGATTGTGGTTTTTTGCTGACTTACAAACTTATCCATAGGCAGACAGAAGGTGTGTGGCATATATATGCAATCCTGCCCATAGTGGATCTCATACTACATCTACTAACAATATCAATATATCCAATCCATTGACCCAATTCAACTATGAAACAAATAACCTAAGATTACCCTCCCCTAATATAACTTTACAAATCTATATAGCCATTCATGCCTGACTTAAGTTTAACATTTATATATTTTAATTTATCGGAAAACAAAAATCATAAATAAAACTTAAAGAACAAAAAAAAATAAGTGGAAATGATTTACACAAAGGAAATACATCAAATAAAATTATAACTAATGAATAAATAATTTAGTTTGGTCAGATAGAATTCTATTTCTATAAATTAAATACTAGGAAAGTTTAAAATTTAAAGTTCTTAGTGTTTTCAAATTAATATTGTTCATTATATTTTATAAACTTCTTATGGTTTTAACATGTCCGTAGTTTTATCCATTGCTTGCCATGAACATGAATTCCCACACCATCCTAAAGAGATTGGTTGAGTTAGCCATTGTTTTTTATTTATCCGGAGGTCTTTTAGTTTAGTTGGTCCTTAATGTAAAAAACGATAGCTCTTTCTCTTTCTTTCTTAGCAGAACTGAAGGGATTGAAGAGTGCATCTTTTCAATCACTTCTCCTTCGACTCTGCACTAACACATATATGTACTCTCGTAATAACTAATTAATTCTTTTATTTTCCAAACTTTTACTTTTATATTAATTTTAAGGATCCAATGGACATTACATCATCGATGATGATATGGTCCTTTCACTGAGGTCTGATTCCATTGTTTTTCATTCATTGGCTATTAGTTTCTATTGTTTTCCTAATTGACCGATGCTTATACATTTAAATGCCCAAGGCTAGTTTACATTTGACTAATTAAATTAATCATTTCCATTTTTTCAATAACATTTTAATTTGTTTTGTACAAAGTTAGTTATATTTTTATCTTTAAGTCTATACTGACAATTTAGTTTTAAAATACTTTTTCTTTTTTTTTTAATAAAGTTTTATTTTAATAATATTTTTTTTCATCTGTGTGATTATATAGATAGGAGTTAGTATAGGATTTTAATTTTCAATTTTTAATTCTTAAAAAGAGAAGTTTTATTTGAGAACTTTAATTTTTTTCATGTTTACTAATAAAAAAACAATGTAACGATGTCTGTGCTCATTACAAATATATATATATGTATGACTTTCCGAGTATCATTATGTAATCTAATTATTGTTGTTGCACTTTTTTTAAATATTCTTTAAAATATGACAATATCCTGAATCTATACGGGTTGATCCAATGCTTTGATCACTAAAAAATGTTTATAGAATCAAATGCTTTTTCATAATCTAGATTATGAAAAGGCATTTGATTCTATAAACATTTTGTTAGTGAACAAAACATTGGATCATCAAGGTATAGATCTTGGATATTGTCATATTTTAAAAAATATTTATAAAAATGCAATGGCAACAATTAAATTTACATAATGATACTGGGCAAAGTCAACAGTGAAAAGGGTGTAAGTCAGGGTGACTCCATATCTCCAAAACGTTTTACAGCAGTGCTGCAAAAAAGTATTATGTGGATTAAAATGGGGATCTAAAGATGTGAAAGTAAATGGAGATGATTTAAGTCATTAAGATTTTGCAGATGATGTAGTTGTTTTTTAAATAATACTTTAGAGCTGCAGAAAATGCTGCAGGAGTTATCAGATGAAAGTAGGAAAGTAGGACTAAAGATAAATGTTAAAAAGTCTAAAGTAAGGTTTAATGGATTTTCTCAAAATATAAAAATAAAGATTGATTATGATGAATTAGAAGAAGTTAACAGTTACAAATACCTTGGTCGGATTATTAATACAGATAAAAACATAATGGATAAAATTAATCATAGAATTAAACTTGATTGGAGCACTTTTGGTAAGAAAATTTTGATACAAATGAAATATGGCTATGTGTTTGACAAAGAAGGTTTTTAATAAATGTGTCTTACGAGTTCTTACTTTTGGATCTGAGACTTGGACACTTAATAGAAGAGCAATATAGAGACTTCAGATCACTTAAAGTACTATGAAGAGATACATCTTGGGAATAACAAGAAGCAACAAAAATGCAATATATGTGTAAGAGAACGAACAGGTGTTACTGACATTATTGAAAAAATTAAAATATTGAACTGGAGTTTGGCTGGACAGATTTTTAAAAGAGATGATAATAGATGGACAATTGAAATCTTAATCTGGATTCCAAGAGATTGTAAAAGAACCAGAAAGTGACCACATGTGATATGGATGAATGAAATAAGAAAGTCTACAGAGGCAATGTGGATAAAAGAAGCTAAAGATCAGAGAAGATGGATTTAACTTGGGGAGACTTTCATCATGCAGTGGATTGATAATGGTTGATGATGATACATATATAATCACTAATATTAGTCTATATATATATATATATAAATTATAACTTTTTGGGATATACCGTGTATTATTTTCCATTGAGCACCGATATTTCGACGGAACAGCAACCACCATTTTCAAGGTTAACTTTTGAAAGAAAAACCATTAGATCTTAACAAATAATGTGACTGTGTGTGAGATGAGAAATGAGATTCCAGTTCAGCATTCACAATATGAGGCTTATCAAAATAATTTATTTTCCTCAGTATTTTTACCTGTTAATTTTAAGTTAATATTGGATAAAAAGAGAGGTTTCCACATAGCTGGAATACGTTGTGCTTCATCAGTTCTATTTAAACCAGTGGGTCTCTTTAATATTTCAATTGACTCTCTCATGGTTCTTAAATCATATCTTTTCAAATTAGCAAGTATTTTTGTATTGTCAAACTTAAGTTTGTGACCAGTTTCTAAATAATGGGAAGTAAAAACTGATGTGCTAATTTTTTGTTGAAAAGCATTTTTTATGTTCATTAATTCTGACATTAATTCATCTATTAGACTGACCCATGTAGCCTCTTGAGCACTGGAAACACAGAATTTCATAAACTCCTTGGTGTTCCATAAGTATTCTGTCTTTAAGTTTATACAAAAAATCACCAATTTTTTTGCCAGTAGAAAAAGTGGTCTTTATATTAAAACAAGATAGTCTTCTACTGATTTTATCAGTAACCCCCCTAATGTAAGGCAAAATTACTCTATTAAAAGAGGAATTATCAATTCTATCCTCTTTTTTCTTTTTTGTATTAATGTTATGTAAAGCCTTACATATGATGTTTTTATTATAATTATTAGAAAGCAGAATACTTTTTGTAAGTTTTATTTCTTGAGAAAGATGTTCTTTATCAGATAAATTATAAGCTCTAGTGAAAAGATTTTTAGCTACAGAAAAAATTTGTGCAGGATGATGATGAGAATTAAAATTAAGATATCTGTTTGTATGAGTGGATTTTCTGTAAACTGATATTGACAATGTTTCATCACATTTTCTTGCAATTAAAACATCCAGAAATAAAATGATCTGTTATTTTCCACTTCCATAGTAAATTTAATATTTGGATGCCAATTATTTATAAAATCAAGAAAAGAATTTAAAGAATCAATTCCATGAGGCCATATAACAAAAGTATCTTCCACAGATCTAAGCCAAATAGAAGGTTTTTTAGTAGCTGCACATAATACTTGACTTTCAAAATCGTCCATGAAAAGATCAGCAATGACAGTGACAGTGGGGATCCCATAGAAAGTCCTTTAATTTGTTTCAACAGTTGAGAATTATAAACAAAAAATGTATTTTCAAGGCAATGTTTTGCTAAAGGAATAATAAAATCAGGTAAATCATTATTCTGAGCTATTATATTTAATGCTTCTTCAACAGGAATATTAGTAAACATAGAAGAAACATCAAAACTAACCAATAAATCAGTTCCAGTTAGTTTTAAGTTTTTAATTATTGAAATAAAATGGCTTGAATTTTTAATTCTTGAAGGAATCTTATCTGTCAATGTCTGTAAGCATTGGGCTAAATATCGAACCAAAACATTTGTGGGAGAGCCTATAGCACACACAACAGGTCACAATGGTATCTCAGGTTTATGAATTTTAGGCAAACCATAAAAATTAGGATATAATGAAGAACCGTCTCTTGGAGAAATTTTAATTTTCATGTTTTCATCTATACTAGAACGTTTGATAACCGTAAAAAACATTAAGTATAACAATATATATATATATACTTCATCAGTAATTAAATATGTTGATGAAATTAAATAGTCTGAATATATTTTCAACATGTGTACATCACTATCATAGTTATTTTGTTAAGAATCTATGAGTCTAATTCAGAATAAACATGATTATGCAATGCATGATGAAAGTATACTCAGTCAACTTAATTTCATTTAAAATAATTTCTCTATTGTAGTATTTTCACAATATTATTAATAATGACAGAGCAAAGGATATAAATCACTCTCCTTCAGACTATGAATTAAAATAATCAGCTTTATTTTACCTTTAGTAGCTACTGCGTTAATCAATTTGTTTACCTTCCATTTTAAGATCTTATTAAAATAAACTTCAATTCATAATTATTTATTTTATTTAAAATGTCTCCCAAATTTACAATTTATTAAATTAAATCAAAATATATTATGGGATTTATTTATATTAGTAAATTCATTTACATCCTTGCACTTATCCATTTAATAAGACAAAACATTTTATATAAATGTAATTTATCCACTCTGCTTTGAACATTTTAGCAAAAAAAAAAAAAATTTCATTGAACATATTTACAATAAAAATTTTTTTTTCTAAAAATGTTCAAAGTAGAGTGGGTAAATTTTATTTATATGAGATATTATAGCAAAATGAAAGAAGTGGTTAATTTGGTAATATTTCTAAAGACTATATATTGTTTAAGGAGATTGCTTTGACTACAGGTAGAAATTGTTGATGGCTTAATGATTGATTTTTATCACTTATTTATTTATACAATATTAAATTCTGATGAAAAAATTTTAGATATTAAATTTATGAAGCTACTTTTTTTAATATATTCAGATCTTTACCTCAAGGCTCTCTAACTATTATTGATCAACAATTCTAACTAATATTACTTCATTTTCAATACATATATATAAAACTTTGTATTTCATTTAGTTAAAAATTGAAATAAAAATATTTTTATGTAATTAATAGAATTTATAATATAAAACTAATTTTCATTACATTTAAAAAGCTTTATTTTTCTTTTTTCTATTAATCTTACCAGTTAATTTAATTGTGGTATTTTCTTCCTGATGTCTATGATGCAGATTCAAAAGAAGTGTCAAAAATATTTATATATTACTAACAGGCTTATTATTATCCATACATGTAGTTAGTTACTCTATAACAAATACATCTAAACATCCAGGTATTGATTAGTAAATGGATATCTACCTAATTGAATCAAAAAGAAAAACAAGAAAGAAAATATTTAATCTCTTATCAAGCTAGATAAGTATGACACGTTTTTACATTATATATGTAACTGTTTTTCTAGCAATACTATGTATGATAATATTAAGAAAATAAAAAAATAGTTATCTTAAGTTGTTTTTTGAAATTAACAATTATATTTGAAACTTTATTTAAACTATTTTCAAATAAATAAACTTTTATCATCCTGATTATTGCTTGGCTGAATTTAAAACATTAAAAGATTACTGATTTTATTTTCATAAGGTTTAACTTATTCAAGTGAAAAATGGTTGTTTTCCTTTTTTATTAAATGAATCTTTCAAAGGAGAAGGGAAATTATCATTAGCCTGTAACTGTAATCTTTATATTGTCTGTGGAATTAACTTTTTTTAATATTTCTTGCTATTTTTTCAACAGTGTAGAAAACGCTAGCTTTGCAATAATATTTAATTTTTAATATCCTTATAAACTTTACAGAAGAAATAATTTATATTGAGGCTGTTATGTGTCTCATATCATACAACATAGTAGGGTATGTGCACGTATATATAAATTTTTATAAAGAGCTTGCAAATAAGCTCTTAGCAAGCCTTGTAGAATATTTTAAACTCCAGATCAGTTCCTGCTACTGGCTTCATCAGTGAGCTGCCATGATATTCAAGCGTTAGATTAAAATACTAGGATGAGCCCAGCACTTTATCTAATGGATAACTATTAAGTAGAAAATCTGAAGTTTTCAGTCATCCATATGTCTTTTAGTCTAGCTATCTAACTTAAATAGCCATATGAGACTGAATTAAGTTCAGATAGACCAAATATTATTAACTTTACTAATATAAAATTGCCAAAGCCTTAATAGCAAAAAATAAAATTACAAATAAATCAAGTCAGAAGTCACATGACCTAATTTAAAGAAGCTTGCATTACAAATGTTTTATAAAGAGCTTATTTGCAAGCCCTTTATAAATCATTTGTAATGCAAACTTGTTTAAATTAGATCATTTGACATCTGACTTGATTTATTTGTAATACATAAAATTGAAAGGAAAAGTAAAAATAAACACAGATGAAATTTTTTTTTAGATATTTTCTACATTACACTGGATTAAATAATTTTGAATTTAAAAAAAAAATATAATTTAAACATTTAAAAAATGTCTAATTAATATTTTATTAATTCTGATTTTGAAATTAAAACAAGCATCAATTTATGTCAAAATAGATATATTGGAAATTATAAAATTTCACTATCTATTTTGATTAGATTATTTTTTTTAAATTAAAGCTTGTATAACATATTTTGATTGTATAAAGTTGTTTTTCAAAGGATTATAATGAATTGAAAAAAGTCTAACTTTTTTAAATCAAGATAAAGAAAACTTATTTTTAATTACAGTAATTTTTCCACTCTGGATATAAAGGTTAAAAAAGATTAGTGATGGGTTCTTAGTATTTTTAAGAGTTATACAGATTATAACAAAGTTACAATAAAATTACAACCAAAGACAAGAGAGGGCAAGTTCAACTACTGCTACTAGTTCACTATGGTAGAGTTTGGATTCACATTGAAATAAAGGGCCTGCTTTATGAGTTCTCCATAGTCTATATATTGTGTACAGATGGTATGCTTGAAGTCTATCAAATGGAGTTGACTGTATATATGACAACATTACCAGATTATATCTTTGTTAAAGATAACAATAAACCAATCTATTGTTTAGAAAGAACCAGCTTACACATATGATCTATCATCTTGTAAAAATTAGTTTATAAATATACTGTTTTATCTATCTAAAAATAAAGATACTGCATGATATATTTGTCGTAAAGTTAGCAAGTAGTGACTGATTCATAGACAATTTTATTTTGAAAAAAAAAAGTAAACTCCCAAAAACTTTTTAGATTAGAGAACAATAAAAAATGCTGAAATATTTTTTGCGAGAGACATTTATAATTAATCAAGTGTATCCTGTCAAACTTGTCATTTACTAAAATTGAAAACTTTTATGAAGAACCATCAATGAATTAATATTTCTTTTTTTTTTAAAAAAAAAAAAAAACTTTTTTTATTTACTATTAGATAATGAATAAATTAATAACTGATTCATATTATTTTTATATATCCATATGTACATGTGAATTGGATTAAAAGTGAAAAATATATTTTTAATCATTTTATTATTTTGAAAAATTAAAATATATAATGTAAATATCTGTGTGCATACACATATATATTAAATCAGTCATTAATTATGTATTATAAAAATCAATTTTATTTATAAGTTTATGACAATTAAAATATGTTTATCAATTATTGTTTGTATGCTTATATATATATGCATTTTATGTTTTTTGACATTGAATTAATTGTGTATTAAGAAAATATAATATGATTTATTAGATGTAATTTTTTATAAATGCCAGTGTGTGCACACATTTCCATGCCCATATATATATATATATATATATATATATATATATATATATATATATATATATATATATATATATATATATATATATATATATATATATATATATATATATATATATTAAATCAGTCATTATAATTATAAAACTGAATTTCATTTAAAGCTTTAGGACAATTTAAATATGTACATAAATTATATCACATGTCTGTGTGCTAATATATAGGTGTTTTATGTAAGCCTATTGAAATGTATTTGTAAATCATAATGTGATAGCTTATTGTTTGTATATCAATCAAAATCAGAATGCCACATTTATATTTATGGCATACTCAGGTGATTTTAATTTCACTTTAATTGTTATTAATAAATTTTTATTTTATTGTTAAAATTACTGCAATGAATTTACTCAATTCTAATTAGTATTAGATTATATGTTTGTTTTATACTTTGTTCACATTAACAGTTATAGAGTTTTTGTTCCTGATATAAATTTGTGCATAATGATCTCTTATATAAAAAGGGTTTGCATATAGTGTTTATTGACATTCAGATGATGATGATCCTGGATTGATGCAAAAGAGATAGATATCATTTAACGTCCATGTACTACATTTTATTTAGTTTTCTATTTATTAAAAATTAAGTTCAAAGTTGGCCAGTACATTAATGTTACTAATTGGCTAGAGCATCGATGATGATCAGCATGTTTTAATAGCCCAGGATAATTTTTTAATTGTTGCATTCATATGGATTAGCATTTAAGTTTGTGCATCCAAATTATGGTTTAAATAATACTTAGCCTGGTCTATAGAAGACCTATTTCAAATCCAGTCACAAGATGATCTATTGAGTTATTTTTATTGTTGTTTATTCATGATAATAAATAATGATTGACTTTGTGTAATGTTGGTAAAGGTAAATATGATTAAACTGACCATGGATCCAAAATCAGTATTCATCAATGTTACTGATCTAAACTCTAAATTTTATTATCAAATTACAAGATCAAACTAAATGCATAATTGAATAAACAATCAAATTATTTATTGCATCAAATAAAATATATAAACACTTTAGAAGTAATAAGCCATAAATATGCAATCACTTGTGTGATCTTGTTGTGACAAATACCATTCAAGAGAACAGAATGTCCCATTGGCTGGTGAATCATGATATTATGAAGATTTTTTCAGATTCAAAACAAATAGCTATTTTTTGAATGGGATTTAAAGCATCTTCATTTGATTCTAACATTTTTCTTAATAAATGAAATATTTAAACAGCATTAACCTTTTAACTGCTAATTAAATCATTGGTTGTATGAGGTAAAAATCAAAGCTTGTAATTGGCCAACTCACAAACTGAAGACAAAGCCTATTGTTAAAACATATCCGCCTATAATATTAAATTCAACTCAGATACGTTTATAAAAAGTATATTATTAATTTTTCAAGTTATGAAGAGAACGAAAGTTCTTTCAAAAATAAATTGCTATTTTTTTATTCTAAAATATTCAATTTCGGCAACATAAAAGCTATAATATAAACAAAAAGATCGACTTTTACGTTATAGAAAAGTAAATATTTCTTTTTACTACAACTTCAATATTTGTACTAAAATCTTCAATATTTTTCGAAAATAATTTTGTTTTTTTATTATTCTCTCTGAAAAATAATTTTAATTTCTCAAAATATTCTTTTATAATACTTAAAATTGGATTCGAAATGAAAATCTCAGCGTTTTTCTTTATTTTCTTTGATCAGGCAGTTTCTTTGTTCTTTCCAGCCAATCAGAATGTCTTTTTTGGCTGAGAGCATGCTAAGAACCAATCACAAATAATGTTCCTTCTTTGTTTAGGTTTAAATGCGTTTTTTTTATTTTTTACTTGTAAAATAAATCGGAAGATGGCACCATCTTACAGAACTTTTAAAAACGAATTCAATACGTGTTTAACAAATATTTTCGTATAAAAACTGGCTGAGTTAGAGTGATGTCAGATGTCAATGAGGAGCCTCATAAAAAACAGTCTTTTGGTTAAACTGTTGCACATGCACTTTGGATTTTAACTATAAAATGAATGAATACTAACACTTCAAACACATGATAAAGTCTTTGGAAAAGATAGAGTGGCCATCTATCTTTTCGAACCCAAACGCTTTTATATGGGTGAATTTTAAGTGTTTGAAAGTAAAAGCATGAAGATATTAAATAATCACTTTAAATTACTTTTACATGCTTGAATGAATGATGCTGTTGAAATTTACTAAAATTTACAATACATCATTCTTATTTGAAATTAAATGTATGTAAATAAATCAATTATTTTATATAGCGTGATGTTTATAAACTGTAATATTTAAACAGTATTAAACTGTGGCACATGCACTTGGATTTTAACTATAAAATGAATGAATACTAACACTTCAAACACATGATAAAGTTTTTGGAAAAAATAGAATGGCCATCTATCTTTTCGAACCCGAACGCTTTTGTATGGGCGAATCTTAAGTGTTTGAAAGTGAAAGTGTGAAGATATTAAATAGACACTCTAACTTACTTTTACATGCTTGAATGAATGACATTGTTGAAATTATTTAATATCTTTATGCTTTCACTTTCAAATACTTAAGATTCACCCATACAAAAGCATTTGGGTTCAAAATGATAGATGGCCATTCTATCTTTTCCAAAGACTTTATCATGTGTTTGAAGTGTTAGTATTTATTTATTTTATAGTTAAAATCTAAAGCGCATGTGCAACAGTTTAATGCTGTTTAAATATTACAGTTTATAACCATTGTGCTATAGAAAATAATTGATTTACTTAATAAATGAAGTAAATTCAGTTAATGGTGAGAGGGCTTATCAGTCTTACAACATTAAATCTTATCTACTAAACAGTAAATGCTATAATTCACAAATAAATAGAATGGTGCTTAATATTTTTTTTAAAAAATAAATGCTTTCATTTACTAAGAACTAAAAGTCAATCCCTTATTATGAAAAATAAGAATTCAGTTAATTAATTTTGCCCCCTCCCCATGTTTTTATTTTAACTTAAGTCTAATAATACCAATTATCATTAAAGTAACAATTATTATTTTACGTTTTTAGAATATGGAAAATGAAAGCATTTCATACAAAAAAAAAATATTATTAAATTTCTAATACTGATTTTTCCCATTGTTTGTATTTGTAATTCAAATTTGTACATAATTTTTCATCTGTATAATGATCAATTTTTTTCTTTTTTATAATCTAATGCTGAATGCATTTTTGGTATAAGTTCATTATAATCATAGCCCTAATAAATTAATTATTGTTGCTGGTTTATTTACCATGTAATATAATTATGCATCCATTTTTATATAAATTATCCATTTTAATGTTTTAGTATTGGCACAGAAAATAAAAATATAAATCTATATAGTACTTTATATCAGCTAGACAGCTATATGTTATTTTGATCCATTATCAATCTACTGCAGGGTGAAGGTCTCTCTAAGTTCAATTCATCATTTCTGATTTTTAGCATCTCATCTTCACATCCCAGTTTAAGCTTTAATAATGTATGACAAACAAAAGAAAGATGTTATAAAAGAGATGGAAAACAGTGTAAACATGTAGTAAATAAATTTAAATCTGACAACAGTCAGTAATTTACAGAAATAATTTTATGATTATCTCAAAATGTTCTAATTCTACTTCTAGATGAATAGATAAAATTGAAATGGAGATTAAAAGTGATAGTATTGAATATAAAAGGAAAATAAAGGCAAAGACATAGAAGATAAAATTATGCACTTTTGTAGTACTGAAGATTTTAAACAAGTTGTAAAATCAGCAGTAAATAATCTAAACAAGATTTTTTGGAAATTAATGCTAATTTAGCTAAAGTGAATGAAAACTATTCTTTGGGAGTTGATCAAGATATAGCAATATAAATAGTCAACTTATGAGATTGCAGAAAATAACTTGTAGCAAAAATGAATAAATATTGTTAAAAAATAATGGAACTATAGAATGTAAAGGTGACAGAGAATCCAAATAATGAGAGGATATGGAAAGTAAATTATAAAAAAACAGAAGATTTGAATATTAATGAAAATTATATGGAGTACAATTCAAATAAGAATCTGTCACTACTTTCTGAAAATGAGCTAGAAGAGTTAAATGAAGGTGAATGTTTGTATTTGACAAACTCAAATGCTTCTCAATGTATACATATTAAGGTTTTTAGAGGCAAATTTAATGAGATTCCAATAGAATATATGAACAGCTTAAAAGAGTTATTTTCATTAAATAAATTAGATGAGAAAGAAAACTTAGCTGTTGCATGTAATGTAATTAATTGTGTTGCTCATCAAAAGATTGGTGATGATCATTTTACAACAAGTCTAGAACCTATGGAGATTATAAATATGCAATAATGTGTAATTCTTGGAATTAAGATAATCAAGATTGTATATGTTACCAGATCACTCATGATAGATCTAGTACAAGCAAAGAAAGTTATAATCACTTCTTCCAAAATCATGTGGTCAAATTAAAAATTCTCTTGGCATTCCCTCTGTTTAAAAGAAGTTATATGCTTTAATGGAAAGAATATGCAGTGATATATTGAACAAATGCTTATAACATAAGATCAACATACTGTGGAGAAAATGGTTCACATTTTGGGAGCATTAGAAATTAATGAGAGTTCATCAGAAAATATTTATAAACCAAACAGTAGAATATCCAATTATATTGCAGCTAATATGAGTGTTTTGAGAAAGAGATACCATGGAAACATAGTATTCCAAGGAAATACAAATCATTTTTTTTAAAAGAAGGATATATACCATAATAATATAGATGGTAATCGAAAGATGACCCAATCCATTAAAAATAATAACTCACCTGAAGGACCATCAGTTTAAAAAAGTTTTTCAAATTATATGAAGAGTCTTATAAGATAGGCATGAAAATAGTGGAAAATGCATATATTATTGGCATACCAGAAATTATAGAAGAAAGATATAATGCCTGAATCTTAAGAGTACTGTATCAGAAGTAATTGTCATTTATTTAATCTTTTGTCTATGCAAGTAATATTATTATGCCACTTGTAAATAGAATAAAAGTATATGCAGCTTAATTTAATTAGAATGTTAATAATAAGTATTTTTAAATATTTTAACTTAATAAAAAAAAGGAGAATAACTTACTTGTTTTAAAGAGATATATTAAGTTTTCATGAAATAATATTTCTTTCATGATAGTCTTGTTTCATTATTATTTTTTTATTTTGGTTATTAGCAAAATATTTTGTTTTCTTCAAGGAGGAAGGAAATGTAAGGATTAGCTTTAAGTCCAATACTTAAAATATGCAATTTTAAATAAATTAAAATTAAAAAAAAAAAGAAAAAAATATTTCTTAGATTATATAAATTTCTTACATATCTATAGTTGTATCGATTTAAAAGAAATACAATGTAACAAATTAATTAATGCATAAAATTATATATTTTTAAAGAAATAAAATGTTTTAATTTTAATTTTTGTTTGTTAAAGTTAGTATTTTGTTTACATTTTATATTATAATTGCAGTACAATATAATAATAAGATGAATAAATTAAGAGTTTAATTGCTATTGATAATCACTTTAATTATAATAATATCCATAAAATGTGAGTGCATGCATATATGTTAAAATATATGGAGACATGCTTTATGGTTTTTTTTTATAAATTTTTAATATTACTTATTCATTTATTTTTTTATAAAATACAAATATTTAATGTTTTACTTGAAATCAATAACTTTAAAAAGGTTGTGATTAAGTGTTTGTAATTCTTTGTTTATAACAATCTATTTCGAGACACCCATGGATCAAGCTATATCCTCTTGAAATGCTGATGTAATAAAAAAGAGATTGGGTAGAGATAGAGAAAGATTTGCAGTGGGTGGGGGTATTTTTGACTTTACTTTTACTGTCAAATATAATTGGTATTGTTGATTAGCCCTTATACCACTAAGTTTAAAAGACAAGAAAAATCATTATAATGTATAAACAAATAACAAATATGCGAAGCTAAGATGACAAATTGTCTGGTGTTCTAACAAACCCTTATTTATTACTCACCAATTTTATATGCCATGAGAAGTCTTTACAAAATGTATGATTGAACAAAGAGAAAAATAAAACAGCAATATATTTGAATATCTCTGGGACAAGGATGTCAACATCTTGACTGCTTTAAAGCTTTTCCAAGAACTGCTAATTAACATTATGTATTTACTATAATTGTTTTCAAAAATAAGTGCTTGAACTATAGAATATACCATTTTTAATATTATTTATCATTTAAAATAATGGTTCATTTCTGCAATTTTTATAACTATTTGACTACTCTATTGAAATTCTTGCAGGATCCGAATTTAAAAACAGCATCATGAAAAACATGTATTTACTTTAACATTTGCATAACATATTCTCTATTCAGTCCATATATTTATTTGTGAGTGTGAATGAGCAAACTTTATATATATATATATATATATATATATATATATATATATATATATATATATATATATATATATATATATATATATATATATATATATATATAAAATTTATTATCTAATAAAGGTTGCCTAGATTATAAAACTGTTATATTTTGTTTTATATATCTAACTTATAATAAATTATTTAGAAATTTGTGATATATCTTCACAATTTGAATGCAGTTTACAATAGTTTTCTTGTACTGGAATTGTAGAATTAAAGTTTATAAACTTAGATAAATATTGTTGCATATAATTTTTTTAATAATAGTGGCTATATAACACATGGCTGCAGAAGGGAGTTTGCTATTAACTGAAAGGAGACCTTTTGATTCCTCTTGGAGGCTTTAAAAAAACTGAGCAGGGCAAATTCTTAATGTTCATTCTGTACATTCTTGTCATTGCAGCTGTTATTACTACATAATTATTCATATAGCATACAAACATGAATGGGCTGCTCACCAATATGTATTAGCCAGTATGGTGAGTTTATTGGCTCTTTATCTCTGAGTTTAAAATCAAAAAACACCATAGTCTTTCTTCTCACTTACCTGATTAGGCAGAATGAATGCATATGTAAATGATAAATATTTTTCCAATAGATATATACAATCATGACAGACAAAAATAAATCATGGCCCTTATTTCCAGGAAGCTATAAAGTCACCAACTAAGGGAGCAGTTGGTGGCCAAAGGTGGAGGGAGCTAAGAATCCCCTGAATGTGGACACAGGATGCCATTTGATGATGACTTTTTATTTAGGTACTTAGAACTGAAGGTCATTTTCAAGTGAAGTAAGACTGCAAGAACTAGAAGAAAAACTGTATTATATTAAATAGAACATTATTGGACTTTGTAAAGTTAGAAGAAAAGGTGAAGAAACAATCGATTTAAAAAGTGGACATGTATTCTAATATAAGGGCACAAATATTGGAAGTACAAGTAGAGAAGGATTCATTATAAATAAAAAGTGAAAGAACAACATTGTGGAGATTAATGGTGTATCAGAGAGTGGCAAGATTAGTTGTACAACTTAGTAGCAGATACCAAATTAAGATGTTTCAGGTTTATGACCCAACAAGTTTTCATAGTGATGAAGTAGTAGAAGATTTTTATATGGATGTACAAAAAGCATTTGATCAGAGCAAACAACATTTTAAAATTGTTATAGGAGACTTTAATGATAGAATTGGTAAACAAATAAAAGATAAAAGTGTTGTAGGTAATTTTGGTTATGATAATAGAAATAGAGTTGTGGACTTTGCAGAAAGAGAAAAATTTTATATTATGAATTCCTTTTTTTTTTTGAGAAAAATGTTAAAAGGAAATGGACATGAAAGCATCCAAATGAAGATTCCACAGAATTGGATTATATTTTGACTAACAGAAAATAGATATTTCAAAATTATAATGTACTTAATAAATTTAACACAGGAAGTGGTCATTGATTAGTAAGATGTAAGATACATGCTAATGCAAAACTAGAGAGACACAAATTATTATGTAAAACAATATTTACAGTTAATATTCCTAATCTTCAGAAACATTTTAATGAATTAACATTAGAACTTACAAATCAGTTTCAAGTATTAGTAGATTTTGAAAATGATTGAGATTTGAATGAAATTAATAAGAAAATAACTGATACACTTTTAAAAACTGCAACAAAAATAGCCGGTAGAAAAAAACAGCAATTAACCAATAAAATTTCTACTGAGACTAGAGAATTTATAAAGAAAAAAAGAAATATGAAGATATACCAAAATGATGCATTAAAAAGGAATTAATCCCTCAAATTCTGTACAATGGTGTAGAAAAGAGTTGAAAATGGTATAAGAAAGTAAAACTGTGAACTAGCAAGAAAATCTGTAGAAGAAAATAAAAGTCTCAAGAGTGTAAAGCAACATTTTGGTATTGGTAGGCAATTTATATCTGCAATAAAGAAAACAACATGGAACTATTACTAAAAAGAGAGATGTCATCATGAAATAGGAAGAAGATTTCTATCAAGAATTATATAGTAATAAAAAACAAGTACTTCATATATCTATTTCATCTTCCAAATTGCTCAGAATTTTAAATGAAGAAGTGAGACATGCAATTAAATTTATGAAAAAAGAAAAGGTTCCAGTCAATGATGGAATTTATAACTGATATATTAAAAGAAGCAGGTGGAGAAATAGAAATTTTTTTTAGCAAAGTTATTTACCAAATGTCTAAATGATAAAGATGTACCAGATGATTGGAAGAATTCAGTATTAATATTAATATTTTAAAAAGGTGGTAAAGAAGATATTAGAAATTACAGACCTATCAGTCTTTTATCAGCTTTATATAAAAATTTTAACAAGATAATTACAACTCATCAACAGATATCATTGGATTTCCACCAACCAAAAGAATGAGCTGGATTTAAAAGTGATTTTAGTACATATCATATCCAGGTATTGAGAGAAGTTATAGAAAGAACAAATGAATATGAGTTGCCATTATGCTTTGGATTTGTAGATTATAAAAAGGCATTTTATTCTATAAACATTTCTTCAGTGATTAAAGCATTGGATTATCAAGGTATAGATCCAGGATATTGTCATATTTTAAAGAATATTTATAAAAATGCAACAGCAACAATCAGTTTACATAATGATACTAGGAAAGTCAGCATTGAGAAGGATATAAGATAGTATGACTCCATATCTCCAAATCTTTTTACAACAGTACTGCAAGAAGTATTATGTGGATTAAAATGTGAATCTAAATGAGTGAAAGTAAATGGAGGTTATTTAAGTCATTTAGATTTTGCAGATGATGTAATTGTTTTTGAAAATATTGCTTTAGAACTGTGCAGGAAATGTTGCAGGAGTTATTAGATGAAAGTAGGAAAGTAGGGCTAAAGATAAATGTTAAAAAGACTAAAGTAATGTTCAATGGATTTTTTGAAAATATGAGAATAAATATTGATTATGATGAGTTAGAAGAAGTTGACAGCTAAAAATATATTGATCAGATTATTAATACATATGGAGATATAATGGATAAAATTAATCATAGAATTAAACTTGGTTGGAGTGATTTTGTTAAAAATAACTTGAGTCTAAAAGGAAATATGGCTATGTGTTTGAAAAGGAAGGTTTTTATAAATGTGTTTTACCAGTTCTTATTTATGGATCTGAGAGTTGGACACTTAATAGAAGAGCAATACAGAAACTTCAGATCACTCGAAGAAGTATGGAAAGGAGCATGTTTGGGTAAGAGAACAAACAGGTTTTATTGACCTCATTGAAAAAATTAAAAGACTGAGTTGGAGTTGGGCTGAATATATTTTTAGAAGAAATGATAATAGATGGACAACCAAGATCTTAAACTGGATTCAAAGAGATTTTAAAAGACCTAGAAAAAGACCACATGTGAGATGGATGGATGATATAAAAATTGTGTAGGGGTGATGTGAGACAAGTCGCTAAATATTGTAGAAGATGGTTTGAACTTAGAGAGACCATCATCCTGCAGCAGATCAATAAATGTTGATGATGATGATGATGTAGTACACATTTTTTTTATTTTTTAGGATATATATTTAATGAAGAAAATATGTATGTTTATATAGTATTTTTTGTTTTGTTTTTTAGTCACTTGTTATGCTTTGTCATAACAATTTTAAAGTAATGTTCTAGAAATAGTTATATAAGATTAGGGAGAAATACTATGACGAAAAAAATACTATGATTGAAAAATTAGATCTAAATTATTACAATTATTTACCTGAGAAAATATATTTATAATATTATATGAAATTATTTTATGGTTAATTAAATTTTTATTTATATCTAAATAAGATATATGGCCTTTATTTGTTATTTTAAGGTCAAGATATAAAATAATTTTTGGAACAAAAGTAATGCTTCTTTCTATATGTGTAATATTATAAACTATTTATTTATTTATTTAAAATTATATGCTTTAAACTCAAATTACTGTAATTATAAATATTTGATAAGGCTATTGAGAATAGTTTTTTTTTTACAATTTGTCTTATTTTATGTGCTTAGCTGACTTTCGACTCCTACAAATCGTAGACTTAGTATAAATTGTAAATTATAAGTGGGTCTATATATGTTGTTTTAACTCATTTACATAAAATTTAAATTTGTGATTTAATTAAAGGAACAAGCCATCTTTTTGAGAGTGGCCCACACAATATTTTTTTATTGATGCAATTTTTCTCACTTGATATATGACATGCCTTTTTAATTTTTTGCTTAGTGTCATTGCATTTACTGCATATGTCCACAGATGATGGCATGAAAGGATGACCAGCTGCACAAAAATGTTCAAAAATGTTAAATGGGTATCTGTATGGGTTCAAGGCTTACCAACTAATCTCTACTCTCATGTCATTTATATAATTAAATTCCAGGAACTCACCTGCACATATCAGTTTACTATGGGGAATCTCAGGCTATTTTATCTATGCATGTAGTCCAACAAATATATCTATATAATAAGGCTAGAACAAATATAGATACACAGTCAATAGTTTTGAACAATTTTCTGCAAGTGGTCATCCTTTATCTGTTGACATAGTGTACATTGAATGCAATGACTTCAAACAAAATATTAAAGAGACATGGCATATATCAAGAGACAAAAAATTCAATCGATAGAAAAGAATCATGCATGCCCCTCTCAAAAAGATGGTCTGTTCCCTCTAATTAAAGCTCATATTAAAATTTTATGTAAATGAGAAATAACAACATATATACACTCATTTCTAATTTACAATTTATGCTACATCTATACTGACCTGTACTGGCATAAGGAAGAAACGATAACAATTTTTTTAAAAGTGACTATTTAATTGTTTGTTGATGTGCTAGTGATGATTGAAAATAAATCACCCCCTGCCCCACTTTGTGATGTCCAACTGAATTAACTATGTCCTTTAATATCATATTTAAACTTGTAATCAATCTCTGCTTGATATTGTGCACCACTTTGTGACCATTATAATATAACATGTATTAGAAAAGATTATTTTGTCACCAAAATCATTGTCATGAATTTTACATATCTTTTTCTACAATAACAATGATATTAATTTAAGCTAATGCATTGTATAACAAGTTGATAGTGAACCTTTAAACATTTATCAAATTATACAAAATACTTAATCAGATATTCACTTTTAAACATTTATCAAATAACACACACACACACACACACAACATAGCCAGACAACCATTTAATAATGACCAGTAGATTTTTACACATAGGACATAAAATCATTAATACATCTGGTTTATTCATTTTATATTGACTGCTAGAAATGTAAATTATAGCTGTAATATGATGCAGCTTTACTACTTTTGTATAAACCTTAATAAATAAATGAAGTTAATAATTTACATTTAAGTTTTTGACAGCATAAATATATGACTGTAAATCAAAGCTTTTCTGACACCAGTTATTTCAGTTGATTTCATGAAAATTTCTAAAGTTTTTTTGTTTTTTAACCTGGATTTTAATGTCTATTTATAAACCAATATTTAAGGCTCGATATTTTAAAAAGGATTAAGCTTAGGTATATAGATTTTCAATTATCTATTTTTCCACTATATTCTGGGCTTAAATCCTAAGCCTAATTAGTGTTTAAAAAATATTTTTTCTTAGGATATATTTGAACTCCATGTCATGAGCATGATAGGTAGATCATAGGTACTATAAAACCCCGACTATTAAATACATTATCTTTATGTTCATCATTATATAACATTTGTCAATGTCACTCACCCATAATTCTGTCTCTCAGTACTACATTACTATTCTCAATTATGGTTTTAAAAATTTTCCTTTGAGTGGACACAAATAGATTTCACATTTGTTTTAATGCATATTGAATTTTATGTATGTTGTAGTAAATCAATTTAATTCACACTGTAATTAAGCACACACACACACACATATATATATATGAAAAAACAAATACAAGTTAATCACGTAACCTGCTATCACTTGTTATTTATTTCCAAAAGATGGCGCTATACCAAAACCGCCGAACAAGTGTAAGATTTGTTTTACATAAACGAAAAAAGAGTCAGAAACGTTTTGCATAAACACTTGAGAGTCAGTGTTTTAGATCTAGTTTCTATACTCTATCCCCCACTGAGGATAGCAAACCAGCTTGAAATCAGCTGATCTGGGGGTGAGCAAATGAAAGAGGTAGTTAATTTCTGACTCTTTTTTCGTTTATGTAAAACAAATCTTACACTTGTTCGGCGGTTTTGGTATAGCGCCATCTTTTGGACATAAATAACAAGTGATAGCAGGTTACGTGATTAACTTGTATTTGTTTTTTCATAAATGTACCTTTAGAGTTTTCTTGCAATGATATATATTGCAGAGACTTTGATTATATGGTGATTCTGAACTGAGATCAGACCCATATAAATATCTAGCTTGCTAGGCTGGGTTTGAAGACTTTACCGGTCTGAAAAATTCACGCTTGCAATCTGATAGAAACGTTTTGCATAAACACTTGAGAGTCAGTGTTTTAGATCTAGTTTCTATACTCTATCCCCCACTGAGGATAGCAAACCAGCTTGAAATCAGCTGATCTGGGGGTGAGCAAATGAAAGAGGTAGTTAATTTCTGACTCTTTTTTCGTTTATGTAAAACAAATCTTACACTTGTTCGGCGGTTTTGGTATAGCGCCATCTTTTGGACATATATATATATATTATTTCAAAGATACTCTGAATTGGTATAGAATAACAAATATTTTCATTGAAAAAATATTGCTGAAAAGATAATACAATGAAAAACTAAATTGAGGCAAAGTGTTGAATCTTTTCTTGAAAAATGTAGTGAATGAAAATATAAGACAACATCAAATACAAATATGTAGCATTTAATAAAATACAAAAATGCTATACAACTATATACATATGAAGAGGTAATCAACAATAACAAAGAAAAATAATCAAAAACAAATCATTATCATTTTATCTCTTTTTGTTTTTCTCTATTTTCTTTAATGTTAGAAATCCCATGTTAATTTTCAGATATATGCTAGAAATTGATTTTACTTGAAACACATGTATAGTAAGAGATGACTGATTGATTTTTTTGGTTTGATATCAGCTTACATTGTGAGAGTATACTAAAAATTAGGTTTCTAATTGGTTACACTAATATCTAGCACAGTTATTGTTTATATATATATATATATATGTTTGAATTAAAAATGGATGCAAATACACTTTATTAAGCTAAGAATAAATAAAGCGCTTTACATTAATAAATCCTGAGAATAAAATGATCCATTTATTTCTAATTTTAGGATATTAAATAAGCTGTGATTTGTTAATATTGTTGAAAATTCAGAGGATTATTTTTATTTTTTGCTAATGTAAAGCGGGTTAATTATACATACCTTATGAGAGTGTAGTTTACTTTCATTTTACTTTAATATATATATATGTTAATTCTAATATTTTCACGGATAAAAGATGTCATATTATTATTACTATTTGCAGGATATTCCGTGTAGTGAAAAAGCTAAATGCTGACGTTTCAGTACAATATCAAGTACCTTCCTCAGAGCGTCCTCTTTCTCAAATCTTATATATATACATATCTAGCAGTATAATTATAATGTCAATTTTATATATATATATATATATATATTTATATATATATATATATAAAATTGAAATTATAATTATACTGCAAGATCTTTATACATACATAATTAACCTATAAATAAATATGTTATTGATTTTTAAATGTCTTGCCTTTGTCAAAATTGAAATTATATAAGTTTAGCATAGTGTACAAAACATTCTTTATATAATTATCGTGATTAAAGTGTCCAATCACACTGCATGATGTACCTTTTGAGAATAATCATTCCTTACAAGATACCTTAGAATGTCATCTGTAATTCAGGTTACAATAGAATCCACTCTGCCTAAATAATGTTAAACAAGAGTATTAAAATGTTAGATCTTTCTACAAGTCAGCCTATGTCAGTTTCTATAAGCACTAATCAAAGCAAAAAAAAATATTAACTTATTTAGTTAATTAAATCTTGATCAATTAACCTTATTTTAAAATATGTCATTAGTAGATTATTATATCAAGAAAAGAGGTAAATACTTGGATAGAACTCCAATCATAATGCAAGAAATGTTTGTCAGATAGTCATCAAACAACAACAACAAATTGATCTCTTGCCTTTCTGGATATTCATTTTTAAAATAACCTACCATTATCACTAATTCGAACTGCTTATTTTTTTATTAATGTAACGTTAATTGATCTTAATTTCATTAATAAGACGATAACTTTGTCTTCCCATTAATGTTTAGCTATATTGAAAGTGTGAATTACAAACAATTCACTGCATTAAATATATATTTTTAACATTATGCTAATATGATTAGCATTATTAATAAAATGATCTGCTTTCGAAAATCTAGATTTATTATTTAACTAATTAATTAAGTAAAAAAAATGTACTTACTAAATAAATTGTATCATAAGAATTAGATAATTTAATTTTATCTCATTTCCAATTTGTCAAAAATGTACAGCAGTATTGAATAACTATATGTTTTGTGAGGTATAGTATTACAATCGAATCGAGTAGTATTCCACTTAGTTATGCTAATCAATGAATAGAATAAACTAGTCAGAAAACAATATCACACATGCACATATATATTGTAACGTGATAAAAATGATGAAGCTGGGAAAATGATCAATCTAATCTGAATAGAACAAAGCACAATCATTGATCACCACTTTGTAAATGAACTATTGATTATAATATGGGTTTCTGGTATAAAAAAGCTTTCCTCTGTTTCAGAATTGAAACGTCATTCATAATAATATACATCTAGCCTAAACGCAGAATGTCATTTTATAACAGCCCTAAAGTTGATTTGGCACTTTGTAATAATTGCCACTTGTACATGATCATCATCAGCTAGCAATGGGTAGCTACTTTATCACAATAATAATGGATTTTCTATCTCACTATCTTTCTACATTTGTTCAGATAACATTTGTCATAAAGATGTACCCTTGAGATTTATATTATTATTACAGAGCAAAACATTAATTAATAAATAGTAATTCTGTTAGAATGTATATAAAATTATCTAGCCCATCTATTGATTACACTAAGCAATAACAATATTTCCCATACGTAATTATTTAGATTGTCCACTGCACTATCATAAAATACTAACAACCTCTATTAAAATCTAATTTATTCACTTTATATTTAAAATGAAATAAAGCAAATGAGATCATTATCACCCCAGACATCAACAAATCTATTTACTATTCCTAAAGTAAACTGCAATAAGAAGTGAAATTATATATCAGTGCCTAAACAATGATATATGTTTATTATATCTATTTGATTAATAATTGAATAAAACTAAACTTGAATTAATAAATAACCAACTTACAACATACTCTACTAATCTAATATTACTTATAGTAATGCAAAATTTACTTTAATATATAATGACATTCTACTTAAATCAACTAGTTTCTAAATAATTATAATTACATTTTGAAAATATTTCATAAACCTACACACTATTTATAATATCTAAATGAAATAAACTATTGCTCAGTTTTATATCTATTTTAGTGAAACATTAAATATAATATAAACATTTAATTCATGCCCTACATTAGAACAATGTGCAATTATTGCTTCAATTATATTCTAAAATGAAACACTCCAAAAGAATTTATTATCAATAAATTCCATAAGATAATTCCACATTTTAGAGTACCCAATCACATTATATAAAATATATCATAAGTGTCTATTGAATATTTACTGACTTCCAATCACTGATATTATTCATCTACTTAAATCTCCAATCAATCAATTATAAAAATGGATTTTATAACAATTAAGCTATAAATGATAATAATTGGCAGTTATCTAAGCCAAAGGTAATATTAAGTTAAACTAGTCAATAAAATTATGATCCCCTAAAGAAGTTTAAAGGTAAATAAGAAGGATTATTTTGACTAATGATAGAATAAATTCTATTAAGATTTTTATAACCAGACAAGATAAGCAAATAGATAATCAACTCTGAAGTAATGAAATTATTTCTACCAGTAATATTGACTTAGATAAGCAAACAAATATTTCAATATAATGATATAGATTACATTTATATCCAACTGGACCTAAAAGTAATGATAATATATAAGAAAATATACATAAATCTAAATATATTTCATTTGCCAAAATGGGCTTGATCTTGGGTCAAATTTTAACTATTAAAATTATCTTGCACATTCAAAAAAAATAATTAGATAGATTCACGAGAGTTAAAATCAACTCTACATTTGTTGGTTTATAATAAAAATTATAACAGTAATAATAAAAATATAACAGAACAAGCAATTGATGTTTGCAATGGACTAAAATCAATAAAAATAATAAAATTTATGTGTATGAAACTCTAAAAATGTGTTGCAAGACAATAATACTATATATATATATATATATATATATAGTATTATTAACTTGCATATATTTGTTTATATATATATATATATATATATATATATATATCATTATCAACCATTATCAATCCACTGCAGGATGAAGGTCTCTCCAAGTTTAATCCATCTTCTCAGATCTTTAGCTTCTCTTCTCCACATCACCCCTACACATTTTCTTATTTCATCCATCCATCTTACATGTGGTCTCCTTCTGGGTCTTTTACAATCTCTTGGAATCCAGTTTAAAATTTCAATTGTCCATCTATTATCATCTCTTCTAGCAATATGTCCAGCCCAACTCCACTTCAATCTTTTAATTTTTTTAATGAGGTCAGTAACACCTGTTTGTTCTCTTACCCATACATTGCGTTTTCGATCTCTTCTTGTTACTCCCAACATACATCTCTCCATACTTCTTTGAGTGGTCTGAAGTCTCTGTATTGATCTTCTATTAAGTGTCCAAGTCTCAGATCCATAAGTAAGAACTGGTAAAACACATTTGTTAAAAACCTTTCTTTTCAAACACATAGGCATATTTCCTTTTAATATCAAGTTATTTCTACCAAAAGCATTTCAACCAAGTTTAATTCTATGATTAATTTCCTCTATTATGTTTCCATCTGTATTAATAATCTGACCAAGGTATTTGTAACTCTTAACTTCTTCTAATTCATCATAATCAATCTTTATTTTCATATTTTGAGCAAATCGATTAAACATTACTTTAGTTTTTTTAACATTTATCTTTAGTCCTACTTTCCTACTTTCATCTAATAACTCCTGCAACATTTCCTGCAGCTCGGAAGCATTATTTGCAAAAACAGCTACATCATCTGCGAAATCTAAATGACTTAAATAATCTCCATTTACTTTCACTCCTTTAGTTTCCCATTTTAATCCACAAAATACTTCTTGCAGCACTGCTGTAAAAAGTTTTGGAGATATGGAGTCACCTTGTCTTACACCTTTCTCAATGTTGACTTTCCCAGTATCATTATGTAATCTAATTGTTGCTGTTGCATTTTTATAAATATTATTTAAAATATGACAATATCCTGGATCTATACCTTGATGATCCAATGCTTTAATCACTGAAGAAATGTTTATAGAATCAAATGCCTTTTCATAATCTACAAATCCAAAACATAATGACAACTCATATTCATTTGTCCTTTCTATAACTTCTCTCAATACTTGAATATGATCTACTGTACTAAAACCACTTTTAAATCCAGCTTGTTCTCTTGGTTGGTGAAAATCCAAGGTTCTCTGTAGACGAGTTGTAATTATCTTGGTAAAAAATTTTATATAAAACTGATAAAAGGCTGATAGGTCTGTAATTTCTAATATCT
Organism: Epiperipatus broadwayi; assembly: GCA_028023455.1. Taxonomy (NCBI): domain Eukaryota; kingdom Metazoa; phylum Onychophora; class Udeonychophora; order Euonychophora; family Peripatidae; genus Epiperipatus; species Epiperipatus broadwayi. The sequence continues at coordinate 63,475 of JAQFVV010007399.1, read as the reverse complement.
TCTTTATCACCTTTTTTAAATATTAATATTATTACTGCATTCTTTCAATCATCCGGTACATCTTTATCATTTAGACATTTGGTATATAACTGTATTTTTATATTGGACTATTTCCATCATCTAATATGTGTGTTGAATGTCTTTAGAAAAGTTTTAATTTTTAGTTAAATATTCCAAATGCATTCAACTGTTAGTAATATCACAGCAAACAGGTTAGTATATGCACCAACTGTTAGTAATATCACAGCAAACAAATGTTAATAATATCAAAGCAAACAGGTTAGTATATGCACTAACTGTTAGTAATATCACAGCAAACAGGTTAGTATACGCACAACGTTTCGAGAGGTATTTTTCTCCCCTCTTCTTCAGGTGTTGCTGGCCTGACCAGTGACAGTACTAGCAACACCTGAAGAAGAGGGGAGAAAAATACCTCTTGAAACGTTGTGAGTATACTAACCTGTTTGCTGTGATATTACTAACAGTTAGTGCATATACTAACCTGTTTGCTGTGATATTATTAACATTTGTTTGCTGTGATATTACTAACAGTTGGTGCATATACTAACCTGTTTGCTGTGATATTACTAACAGTTGAATGCATTTAGAATATTTAACTAAAAATTAAAACTTTTCTAAAGACATTCAACACACATATTAGATGATGGAAATAGTCCAATATAAAAATACAGCTAGAACACCATCATCACAAACCTTCAGAACAACATTTGGTATATGACTTTGCTAATATTTTTTCTGTTTCTTCACCTGCTTCTTTTAATATATCAATTATAATTCCATCATTACCTGGAGCCTTTCCTTTTTTCATACATTTAAATGCATTTCTCACTTCTTCATTTAAAATTCTGGGCAATTCGGAAGATGTAATAGATATATGAGGTACTTGTTCTTTATTACTATATAATTCTTGATAAAAATCTTCTACCAATTTCATAATGTCATCCCTCTTTTTAGTAATAATTTCATCTTTTTCCTTATTGCAGATATAAATTTCCTACCAATACCAAAATGTTGTTTTACATTCTTAAGACTTTTATTTTCTTCTACAGCTTTTCTTGCTAGTTCACAGTTATACTTTCTTATATCATTTTCAACTCTTTTCCACGCCATTTTACAAAATTCGAGATATTCAATTCTTTTTAATGCATCATTCTTGCATAACTTCATATTCCTTCTTTTCTTCATAAGTTCTTTAGTCTCAGCAGAAATTTTATTAGTCAATTGCTGCTTTTTTCTACCAGCTATCTTTGTTGCAGTTTTTAAAAGTGTATCAGTTATTTTCATATTAATTTCATTCAAATCTGAATCATGTTCAAAATCTACTAATACTTGAAACCGATTTGTAAGTTCTAATTTAAATTCATTAGAATGTTTCTGAAGATTAGGAGTATCAACTGCAAATATAGTTTTTCTTAATAATTTTTGTCTCTCTAGTTTTACATTAACATGTATCTGACCCCTTACTAATCGATGATCACTTCCTGTGTTAAATTTATTAAGAACATTACAATCTTGAAATATGTATTTCCTGTTAGTCAAAATATAATCCAATTCTGCTGTACCTTCATTTGGATGCTTCCATGTCCATTTCCTTCTAACATTTTTCTCAAAAAAAGAATTCATAATATAAAGTTTTTCCTTCTCTGCAAACTCCACAAGTCTATGTCCCCCTCATTTCTATTACCATAACCAAAATTACCTACAACACTTTCATCTTTCATTTGTTTACCAATTCTAGCATTAAAATCGCCCATAACAATTTTAAAATGTTGTTTACTCTGATCAAAAGCCTTTTGTACATCCATATAAAAATCTTCTACTACTTCATCACTGTGAGAACTTGTTGGGGCATAAACCTGAATTATCTGCATTTGATATCTGCTATTAAGTTGTATAACTAATCTTGCCACTCTGTCTGATACACCATAAATCTCCACAATATTGTTCTTCCACTTTTTATTTATAATGAATCCTACTCCACTTGTATTTCCAATATTTGTGCCTTTATAATAGAGCATATGTCCACTTTTTAAATCAATTGTCTCTTCACCTTTTCTTCTAACTTCACAAAGTCCAATAATATCCCATTTAATATAAGAGAGTTCTTCTTCTAATTCTTGCAATCTTCCTTCACTTGAAAGTGATCTGCAGTTGTAAGTACCTAAATAAAAAGTCATCATCAAATGGCAGCCTGGGTCCGCCTCCAGGATATTCTTAGCACCCTCCGCCTTCGGCCACCAACTGCTGCCTTGGTTGGTGACTTTACAGCCTCCTGGGATTAAGGGCCATGCTTTATTTTTGTCTGTCATAATTGTATAATTGGGAAAAATCTTTATCATTTACACAAACATTCATTCTGCCTTAGCAGGCACTGAGAAGAAAGACCATGGTGTTTCTTGATCTTAAACTCAGAGGTAAATAGCCAATAAACTCACCACGCTGGCTAATGCGTGTTGGTGAGCAGTCCATCCATGTTCGTATAATATATGAATAAACATATAGTAATAACAGCTGCAACGACAAGAACGTATGGAGTGGACATTAGGAATTTGCCCTGCTCGGTTCCTTTAAGGCCTCCAAGAGGAATCAAAGGGTCTCCTTTCAGTTAATAGCAAACTCCTTTCTGCAGCCTATATATATATATATATATATATATATATAGGCTGCCCCCCTTCCATTTATATATATATATATATATATATATATAAATGGAAGGGGAGATTTAAAATATCTTTCTGCAATTTTAAATAGCATATACATTGATAAAAATAAATGTGATCAAATAAAAATTGATCTCTGTTTATTCATTAATGTAATCTCTAATTAATTAAACAAACATAAAAAATCTGTCATATTTAAACTGTAATCTATCTGAATATCCTGAAGTTAAATCTTGAACATACAAAAAAAAAAATATTTGAAAATATGATCATCAGATATGAACTTAAATAATAAGAACAAAAATGAATCTCGCTAACATTTTCATTGTGTGAATTCTATCATGCACACACACATACATATATATATATACTATTTACCTATGTTATTAAAATAAAATATAAACATTCATTTTATTTTAACAATATATATATATATATATATATATATACACCTAGAAATCATGCCATCTAAGTGAAAGTCCATGGATCCATTGTAGCTTCTGGTTCTTTATTTCTGATCCTAAGGCATAAAGATTATTTCCTTTGAGTAGAGAAGACAAGCATGGGTGGTAACTAATGCAGATTCTAATTGAATTCTTTTTGTGTTTAACTTTGAATATTTTAATTTAAGTATATAAATATCTAGCTTTCAAAAACAATATATACTTAGTTGATACATCACTGGCTTTAATTTTCCTTTTCAGTGTTAATAATGTGCAAAGAGAATTTTTTAATGACACAATACAGTTATAACTAAGATAAGAATATATACTAGCCTTTTCTTCCTGAATTATGAAAGTGGAGTTTAAATTGCATAATATTACACATATGTTGAGTTTTTTGATCTTGTAGAATTCTTGGTCTAAAATATGACATCCATAGACACAATAGGGTTTATATCCATCACAAATAAATAAAGGAAATTCTAGATTTTAACCATGAAATTATAACTGATTTTTTGATGGGTTTTTCTTTCACATTTTTGGAATTTACTCTGAAATTTCATCAGCAAGCTGTCCCCAATTTAATGGGCAAATAGTTAAAAATTTTATTCTTTTATAGTTTTATAAATTAATCACTTAAACAATAAAATTTAATAAATTTTTAAAGACAGATCTAAACACATCTATTCTAGGCAATGATAAAATTATAAGAACTCAAATTACAGCATCTGTTCTATTTATAACATACTCTTGATAATGCTATTGTTGTTTGTGTGACTAATGAATATTGCTCAAAGTTAATTCAATGGTATAAGAAAATTGTATGATTAAAATAGGTTGCCATGGTTATCTAGTTAACATCATATTTTAAGACTTTTATTATCAATAGATCGAGTGAAATGAAAATTAAATAAGACCAACAAACTTTTTTTAAATACTGTGACATACACCATTAATCTGGTTCCTTACAATATGCATATTGAGATAGATTGTTTATCTCAATTTATATTTAAAAGAATAAAAGCAGTTGACAATTATGAGCTAGTGATAGATTTTATAAATTAAATTTAGATTCCATCATTAGAGCTGGATTTCAGTGTGTTAACAGCACACATACATATAGGTGGAGGTATGAGTGTTTAGGAATAAAAAATAGTTTGTTTTTATATTATTCAGCTTTGAAAAAACTAAATTTAATTTATTAAAACTAAATAAACTTGTTTAAAAGTTAAGCAAATCTAATAAAATTATTTTAGGAAATGTTGAATTAATTAATATAAAATAATTTATCACAACAGTAAGGTAAATTTTTTTGTTTGATGTTTTCCAACTATTTCAAATTCCAGTTAAACATATTTTTAGACATAAAGATAACAAGTAGTTGTCACAAGTAAACATGTTTTTTATCTAAGAAATTTTGTAAATGTGAGTGATTAAAAATGTTTAATTATATCAAAAAATGTTTGCAAAATTCATAATTGTATAAATAGGTAGACTCAGAAATCTATGCTTAGTGTCTCTGTTCACCAGTCACCAACAAAATCATTTCTGATAATTGTAAATAATTTACAAATAATTGAAACAATCACAATGTGTTTCTAACAAATACTAAAGAATTTCATTCGGTGCATAGATTCCTCAATCAGGACATCTAAATCTATATACTAAGGTAACTGCAATATCATTTCAACTTTATACATATTATATATGACAGCTACAATAAATGTACTTCTCATAAATGAAACTTTGCAAAAAAAATTAAAAAAAAAATCCCGATTGTGACTGAATATTTGAAAACTATCAACCATATAATTTATTAATAAACTACAAAAGAGCTCTTTTTCATCATGATAAAAAATAAAATGTCCATACACAAAATTAATATCTGTTTAATATTAAAAATAATTTCTGCTTGAACTTAAGATATTGAAGCTGGAAATATTGTACATATTTCTGCTTCACCTAGTGCCAATGTCATCAGCACTAGTATGGATTTGAACCCAATCTTGTATATTAACTGACACCCATCTCATAATAGTTGGTAGTATATTTATAATTAATATAATTTTTTATCTAATTTATATTTCATTAATTTATATTTTATGATTAAAACTAACCTTTTTATAATAGTTTATTTATTTTATAATATTTGTAGAAATGTATATTGTGTTTATTTTATTAAATTGGCATTGAGTAAATAATTGAATCCTAGATATCTATAAAATATTACAAATATTTTAAATTCTTTCATTAAAGTCCTTTTTTTTTCAATTAATCAGTTGGTAACATTTTATATTTATCTTGTGATAAATGTATCTTAAAGGATCAATTATGGAAACAATCTAATGTTTGTAAAATCTATTTTGTAAATTTGTATTTAAGTTTTATATCAAATATCAGATTTGAAAGTCATTGTATTATTTATAGAATGTACAAAATTCCTAAAATTTTGTGAATAAAAGGTATATTTTCTTTAATCTAAATATTATTTAAATAGGCTTTGCTAATATGATGACTGATAAACTTAATCATGCTTGTTGCTATGTTTTTAATTAGCAAAATGACCCCTTGGGGCATGTGATATTCAGGATTATAGATTTCCTGCCCAGGCAGACACTGACCACAGAGAAAATTATGAGCAAACATCATGTAGATTCGATCCTATAGATAAGACTGGATCAGATATATAGTAAAATCTTTGACAAGAAGATTGAAGAATAGTTCACTGAACAGAGTATTTATAGTATATTGTGCCTAAAGAATAAAGGAGTGAAAAGATTGGCCATTTGCTTTTCTGAGCTCTGTTCTATTAGCTCATAACAATGCTATTCCAGTGATCTCACCACCTAGCCTGGAGACTGTACTGTATCAAGAATGCCTGCTAAATGATCTGATTTTATAACTGCCTGTTGGAAGCCATGGAACATCTACTGATTGATTCTGAGGCAATGTTCAATTTACTGCAAGCCTCTGATTCTAGCTTATTTTGTTTTTAAAGTCAATGTTAATTTGTATTTTATATATCTGTAATATTTATACAAGTTAATTTTAAAATGCCTCTTTTAATTTTTTTCTCTTAAATTTAAAATTATCAATTCTTATAAAAATCTCACATTACTTTGATGCAGCAAATTTATCTTAAATCTTTTTTGTTGGTTTATTTATAATATTGATTTACTGAAACTGCCAAGTATAAAACTCAATGAGCAACTAAATTTAAACCCTCTCCCTCTAACTGTCTCCAGTTAAAAATCATTACAGGAGACTTATTTCTGTTAAATTAATTAATAAAGAAAGCTCATTTACTTTTGTACCTCTTATATTATAAATTTATTTTAAAAGATTGAAATTATTTTAAAAGTTAGGTGTCTTATTATTATCTCCAACTTAAAAGTGCCCTCATAATTATCTCAGTGATATATATATATATATATATATATATATATATATATATAGTGACCCTCTGAATGGGCACAAGCAAGTAAGTCATAGTATATAAATAGTGGATAACCATATCGTATTAAAAAAATAAAATAGCCTTAAGATTTTACGATTTTACTGGAAATTGCTTTAAGCTTTAGATGTTGATTGCTTATGCATTTTGATTAACCATTTTATAAGCATTTATTATTATTATTATTATTATTATTATTATTATTATTATTATTATTATTATTATTATTATTATTATTATTATTATTATTATTATTATTATTATTATTATTATTATTATTATTATTATTATTATTATTATTATTATTATTATTATTATTATTATTATTATTATTATTATTATTATTATTATTATAGTTAATGAAGTATTTAATGCAAGAAAGAGGGGTTATTTGTTATAGGAATTAGAATATTTTTGTTAGGAGGATGCAAAGTTATTTTATATTGGTGTTTAATATTTGTTTGAATGTTTTTCTGATTTATTGTTCAGTGACATCCACCCATGTTCAGATATTGATTAGTAAAATATGTTTAACCCATACCAAATCAGTTGCATTTAATCAAAATAAGTGAATATTTAGACTGCAATATAGATGAGTGAGTGTATACCTATAGTATGTTTCATTTTATTCTCATCTTTTAATAACACTAATCAATAGTACATTTAACATGAAGACATTTAAATTACTGTAATTATTTTTAATAATTTATCAAATATATTTTTTTCAATGATTAATGGATATTTGGATTAATGAATTATTTTACAAGTTAAATACATTATTAATCATTTTTGTTTAACAGTTAATTAATATTCATTTATTTCAAGTTTGTAAAACCTTTTGAGTGCAGATGACTTTTTGATGGAAGGAAGAGATATCTATTTAACAAATAGTCTTTATTAAAAATTGCTCATTATTGATGTAATTGCAGCCAGTATAATCTTCTTCTCTGCTATAACCAGTACATGTCTCTTCCATAAGTCAAATTGGTTTTAAAAAAGCTTTAAAGTAAACTTCAAGAAAAGTCATAGGAAAATCTAGTATGGAAAAGGTCTTCAATTAGCATGCAAGGCTAAAAATATAAGAAGGTATATCAGTTTTCATTTCTTTACCTTATTTAAACATTTGACTTAATCATCTTTTGCTTATTACTATTTTTAAAATGTATATCTATAATATTAAGCTTGCATTACTTTATTTATTTATTATTAAGAAGGAAGATAGAATGCATGAACTTTATAATCATATAACTAATCTACGTGTATCTTGTAATGTCTTTTGAAAATGTGTGCAGAACATTTTTACAGAATTCATTTTAATTTTTCATTATATCTTATATCATAATTCTACAAAAGTTAAATTAAAATTATAGGATATGTGTATTTTAAAATAATATGCTATACTTCAATTCATTACGGAAAAATGACTTTATTTATTTATTTAATATTCCTAAAATAATATGTGCTTTTATGAAAATAAAATAAAATATGAATTATCTGAAATAACTAAAGGATGCTATTTATTAAATATGTACTTAAATCAGATGGAAGGATGGGAATGTGGTATATTTCTGTTCTCTTCGATATGGATGCAATATAAAATAAATTATTATTAATTGTAAAATTACCAACGTATCAAGACATATTAATTTGCAGTGTTTAAAAATAACTATATGTATGCTAGCTTATAAAAATGCTGGAAAAACAAATGCTATTTAGGAAATTTATTAGGAACCGTTGCTTATTTAATTTAAAAACTACTATGGAGTGAATTAAATAATTGTTGTACAACTGTGGCTGAAGTGTTTTTCGTATTACCATCAATATAATTTCTTAAGTATGATGTAGTAAACTCAATTAGCTATGCTAAGAACAGTGGAGATGCTAGATCAAATTTAAATTATGATTATTTTTTTGTCCTACAGAAATTTTATTTTATGTTTCTTATTCTTAATAAACATGAACTCAGTTTGGAATCTATCTCCATATCGTTTAATAAACTTGGAGAAGGACTCTGCAAGTGAACTTTTTTTTTATTTTAAGTCACAGAACAAATGACTTGTGTTTTCTTTATTTTTTTTTATTACTTGTCATTATCAATGTATATGATAGACAGATAGATATATTTATTATTATGTTTTGCTTATAATTTTGAGCTATTATGAACTTCCAGATCGTCTCGGAAAATGTGTATTCACAAACTGTTAATACGCTGGTAAAAATTATATTTTATTCAAATATGTTTTTATGTTTCTTTTAAAAAGGGTAGAAAAAAAAGAAAGGAATGTATTTCTTTTTTTCTATTTCATTATATTGTTAAAGAGAGGTGTATATGAATTTTATATATTTTTTGTCTCAAAGTGAGAGTTCTGGTTTCTAAATCAACGAACATATAATAGAAATAGTCTGATAGGGATGGTAAAGAAATATCATTCGTAATATTTATGATTATTAAATTTTAAAAATAGCTTAACGTTTATTCGGAATTATAAGTTATATTTTAATGTATTCTTTATTTACCGTGTTGCTTGCATAGTATATAACTTAGAATTTTTTTTCTTATATATTCTTATTTACATGTGTGTATGTTTATTTTGCACAATTATTGCATTTACTTAATAGAGATATCAATTTATAGATATTTTACGTATAAATTTCGGATGTTGTCATATTCTAGAGAACTGAAGGGATTTGTAGGTTATTTGTATGTATTTATCTGCCAGCATATATGTAATGTTAGATATGTAGAAGAGCTTTGGGAATGGAAATTACTCTGAATGTGTTCTATGTTTGTAGGGATGAGAGATTTTGCCTATATAGTATATTTTAATATTTTTTCCATGAGTAGAACCCATTTTATATTGTATGCACATTATGAAATGATAGTTTTGAAGTTAAGTGATGTTTTCTTATAGTCCAGGTGTTGAGAAAAAGTCCCATGCCAATAGTATATTTCAGAATTAGGTGAATTATTGTTGAAGTGTTAAGCAAAGAGTTTATTTGCTCCTCATGTGAATTTCTCTTGGAACATTGTTTGCATAATCGTGAAAATATAGCTCTGTGTTATTTAGTATGTGGCCAGATAAATAGTTAAATTAAATTCTTGATATAATTTTAGTGTCTTATTTTGTTGGTTGGTTTATGACATTGTCCGAAATGAAGTAATTGTTTAATATTTCCTCAATTACTTGATAGTGTGTAGAAAAGATTGTTTTCTATTATTGTTACTTAAGATGTTACACACACGCGTAATATAAACAATATCGCGGATATAAAAGTATAATGTTATTGAAATTAAAACAGGAAATAAATGCTTTAAAATGCATTATATTCATTTAACATAAAATTATAAATCATCAATCATCAGAATGGATAAGATTTTATTGCTATGCGTGAAAAGTGTATGTAATTAAAAATGATTATTTAATTAGTTATAGAAAGTTGCTTTGCTGATGGCCAAATGTGTTGATTTGATTTTTCTTTCATTAATCGATAGTAAATCCTCTCAAAATATTTATTGTACCAATAATGTGATATATTATTTAGGTAATGTTATGTTTAGATGAAACACTTAAGCAAAGCAGGTATTCAAAGTCAGAATATTCAAGTTTTGTTTGTTGATTTTGCTTTCAAAAAGATATGAATAATAAATAGTTTAACATAATAGGGATAATCCCAAACTGATGTCCAAAGATTAATTTGAAAATTAAAATTATTAAGACAAGTAGTCTTATTGTAAAAATAATTACATTAAATTAAATTTTCAGTGTAATAAATGATTTATTTATTTTTTTAAAAAAACTGAGTCTAGAGTTATTCTTGTATACATTCGTGTACTAATTTCCACATCACCATATTTCATATATCTATTATAAAATAACTATTTTATTTTATAGCTATGATATTAAATGTACTGGTGTCTGATAATATTGTTTCCTCAATCAAAACATTATAAGAAACATTGCCACTTGATAAACGTATAAGAAAGGTTGCCTAGTTAATGTATTGGTTAGATGATGATGTGAGATTAAAATAGACCCTATTTCTGTCGTTATCTAATTGATAAACACAGTAAATCATTTAGTCAATATATCTCATTGCATTTTATTATAAATTAAAAGTATAAATTATGGGCCAATGTATTTTCTTTAATTCAACTGTGTTTTTAAATTACCTGAGATCTTATTGTATATTCCTTGATCGTTATTAAGGTAGCTGTTTAGATGATGATATGCCAAGTCATAGAATTGTTTAGTGACATAATTATATCAAGCTGATATATGTTATACTTGGATGATGGAAGAAATTAAGTTGAAAGGATATTTTATTAATTTTTATAAATAAACATTGTTATTCTTTATCATGCAGTTAATTAACAAAAGGATTTACATTTTATTTAATGTTTTATAATATTTCTTCTTTCATTTATTTATAATTATATATTTTATGAACTTCCTATAACCTCTCATTGAGCTAAGCTGAATGTAGACATAGGTAAGAGTCTTAGTAATAATTTTATATCAGATATGTTGTTATATTGTTCTATTCATTAGTAGAACTGGCGCCTTGGGAATTTACTTATATAATGTATATGAGTGGTGTTGTGAGTGTAGGTTATAATATATATATATATATATATATATATATATATATATATATATATATATATATATATATAAGGCATTATGTATTTTGTAGTTACAATCATTCATTTATTATTATTATTCTTGCTTTGCTACTTACCCCTCAGGACCTTCGGAAGTTTAAATATGACCATTCCAATCTTTTACTTTCCTTCAATGTAGACATATTTCCTACAAAGACACCCTTTTTCAGGCATTGCCATTAAAATGTGTTTGGAAATTCCAGCACAACCCAAATCTATTATTATTATTCAGAGACATATTTTGGCTGGAGGGCAAGTATTTCTCTTCTTCTACCTGTATATATCAGGGATTTTTTTTTAGCAAAGTCATCCAGAGGTTCATAACAGACATCATTTGTTTCTTTGTTGTAATCTATAATATCATACTGCCTTTATCATTATATATATATATATATATATATATATATATATATATATATATATATATATATATATATATATATATAAGCATTAGAAACCAAACAGTAACCACCTAAACCTTTCACAATAAAGAAAGTAATTAATATTTCTCGCTTATCTCAAGGCAGCCTTCTCACCTTTTAATAGCAAGAATGGAAATCCACTCTTACTAATAGTCCATTGAATGTATATGGACACTTAAAGATTGCAACTTGATTACAGATAATGAAATATTGATACAATGAATTTTAAATAAATCTCTTTAAACATGAAATAAACATGTCCTTGTATTGCAGACTAATAAATAGTCATTTATAAAATTACAAACTGCAATACTTTTAAATTGCTATATAACTATAACAATTAAATGTCAGTATTTTTAAATCATATATATATATTAGAAGGGGCTATAACAATTAAATGTCAGTATTTTTAAATCATATATATATATTAGAAGGGGCTTGAACTCAGGTCTTCACCCCCTACAGTTATACACTTCATCTTATACCACATCCATGTGAAAAAGATAAATGTTTTCCAATATACATATTTTATGCTGAACCAGCAGCCATCATGATCTGGACCAACTGGTAAGTGCTGGTTTAGCATGAAATATGCATTTTGGAAGTCATTTATTTTATTTACATGTATTTGCTATTGTGTATTGGATGTATAAGGTGGAGTGGATAGCTATGGGGGGGGGGCTTGAAATTCCAAGTTCCTTCTAATTTCATTAAATTTAGTGTAAAAAAATATATGTATATAAATAATACATATCTAGATGGCATTCTGCCCATCTCTCTTTTAGATTTAAATGGATATGTTAAGGTCTTATATATGAGGAGTCAGAGTAACAAATTCAATATGTGTCTGACAACAATATTGACAACAAGAGCTTTGAGCATTCCATCCTCAGATTTTTGCTTAATATGAATGGCTGAAGAATTGGAGTGTGGAGAAGATTGAATCTTGTCAATTAAAATTTTAAAATATTCTATATTGAAGCAGTCGGATCTGAGTTCGATCCTAGCTTCATGTTATTTACCCTAATACTAACCTTAAATTTCCGATGCAATGGGGCTTTATACGTTCAATCCACGCTAATTTCCATAATAAATAATTTATTTCAAATGCGTATTAAAATTAATTAGTTTAGCTTAAAATTGATCAATTCTCTAAATAAATTCATGAGAAAATATTCATGAATTTATATATATTAAATTGCGTGGATTGTGCGTATATACTTGTAAATATTAAAAATATATAATTGTTCGAAAGTTTCATTGCGTCGGGAATACTTGTTTTTTTTTTAATTTTAAATAATTTGTTAAAGTGTTGTTGATTAAAAACTACATTCTTTCGATAAGCTCTCAAATTCTCAAAAACAACAGTAAAGTTTTATTAATTGGAAAAAGATAAGAATTCAATTTCTAATTAGAATCATTTCAGATTTTAAGAATTCATTTTCTAATTAGGAAAGGAATTCAAAAATTAGTTTGAAGGCCTTATCGAAGGAATGTTTCTGAAAACAACTAATTATAAAAGAAAAACAGATTGATAAGAAAAATGAGCGCTAGCCGGAGGCATCAGTGAACAGTAGATATATAGCCCTGAAAAGTAAAGAAAAAAACAAGCTTTTGTTCTAGAGTAGTGCAGTGAACTCTGTGAGTATAAAAATTGTATTTCATCATGATAGAGGGCTAGAACATCAGGAATCTGGCTATGGTTCCTAAAGTCCTGAGAAATCTTCAATGGAGCTGCTGAACCTTTTTCCGGACCGATCAGTCTGCTAAAATTATGAAAGCTACTAAAATACTGTTCCAGTAGTCAACCAATAATGCCTACGTTTTCAACAACTTGGAGGTGTAACTTAAGGATCAGCGGAAGGGATAATATATTTCTATAATGAACGTTAAACTTTCTGGCCAGTTCGAACTTTATTTTACACTCCTCCTATTTAAGAGCTCTTTATTATTTAATGTAAAAATCTTTATAAAATGCTACTATAAATTTATATTGTAATTCTTTCAATCTCTAGTCTTTAAACTGTTTCTTTTCTTACCTGGCGGTTCGTTGAACATATTATATATATATATATATATATATATATGTATTTATCGTGTGATTTATTAATGCTATTTAAAAATTATATGCCAATAATCTTTCAACTCGATGAGCTCTTCTGTTCTATTTGCCTCATGCAAATATTATAATATTAATTTCAAATAGTAATTCTCGCCCATTAGAACTAAATTTGAAAGTTCTATTAATCATCGAGTCGAAAGAAAATATTACATGTTTATTATTTTTATAATTGGCTAATAATAAACTATTAGCTCCGTTTTTCACCTATGTCCCCAGCTCCTAAGTTACAAGTGTTTATATACTCACAAAATGTTAAAATATTGATTTCTTGTTCCACTAATATATATTTATTCGAATATAACCTTAAATGTTTTTATTGCAAAAAGGGTCGATAAAGGGTTAAATGTATTTTAATTCCACTTTTGTTATTTTATATTAATATTCAGGAAGGGCACGATATTAGGGCATAATTAATATAGTTTATAAATGTTTTAAAATAGTTCGATAAAAGCTCGTTTGACTTTAATTAATTGGTCAAGTCATCACGTAGAGCATTCTACATGGGTTTTATTTTTCAACGATGACTATCAAGTCATCATCATCAAACGTTGCTGACATAGGGCCATCTTCCGCTCCGTTAGGCTGGTCGGTGATCATATTCTCTTATTTAAATTTCTCGAGGAAGAAAGTACTTCCTTTCCGATTCATTAGTCAAAGGGCGTAAGACTTGCCAAATGCAAGCCGCCATAGGACTTCGATCATCGACTAGCGATCATCTTTCAATTTTACTCTCTGCCTTGTAATTCGTCAGTACCATTGCATCTTTGTTCCGGTAAAACCCGCTCCGTGCTCGTAATTCGTGAAGTGATTTAAATTAAAGTCGAACCAATTCTCAAATATATTTAGTTTAAATCAGTTTTCAAATCAAGATTAAAGTTATGCCTTAAAATACGTTTTGCTCTTCATGAATAGATTTCCGAATGTGAAAATAAATCTCACATTCCACCGTAATAAAATTAGAACAATCATTTCCGTTCTTAATGAATACCTTTATCTGCCTTTATATTTCTCGTTGGGGGCATAGACATAGAATCCCATGTTGTGTAATACTTGTTGGCATATGATAAGGACCGCCACTCTTATTATATTTATAAATTATTTTAAAGACTAGAGGTAACTAAGGCAATCTATATTTTATTGAACAAAACAAATTATTATTATTATTAAATATTTTCTAACATACTTGGTTTCTTAGTTCATCATTCTTTTTATAATTATTTAAATGTTCATACCCGCTATCTGTGTTGGCAACCCGAACATACATATGATTTGATTTAAAAAGTATTCAAAGTAATTAATTATTAGATATTCGTGTCAGTGCAAGGGTCTCTAGTCCTCACCAACCGTTGAACTAGTTCTTGGCGCATAGCACTGTGCCGTCGATTTCTGCTATCTGAGCTGTTGAGTTGGGTTTGAATTCAGTTTTGGTTAAGCTGAGTTTGAATCCGATTTGACTTGCGGTGGTGGTGGGTTTCGACCGGTACAATATTAATATAACCTGAGCTCTGTATGTACATATGTGTGGTATATGATCATTTGGATCAATGATGAGTATTGGTTTAGCATAAAATATGTATATTGGAAATCATTTATCATTATCACATGTATGTGATCATGTGTGTAGGTGGTATAAGATGGAGTGGATAACTGTATTGAGCTTGAAAGTTTGATTTCAAGTCCCTACTAGTGACATTGAAGTTAATTATCATATTTTCATTGATAAATAATAATTTCATATTGAATGCAGTATGGATTGTTGTAGGTTAGAAGTAACAAGAAGAGATAGTGAATGAAATATATAGATTAGAGAATAAGTACTATCTTGCATCACTAAAAATATTAAGAAAATGAAATGAAGCTGGATTGTATTTATTTTGAAAAAAGATTATAATCTATAGACACTTTAAATTTTAAATGGGATCCTATAAATTGTAAACGAGCTACAAAGAGACCTCATCTCAGATGTCTGGATGAAATAAAAAAGACTTTTGGTGTGTTGTGGATAAGAGAAGCTAGATATTGGAATAACTGGATTAAACTAGGAGAGACCATCTCATTTCAGTGCATTAATAGTTGAAACTGGTAATTTGATAATGAAATTGTAAAAGCAATGTTTTAAGCTAGGTATTATTCAAAATATTACTCTTTAAAAATATACAAACTATCATTAGACATGTTTTAATCAGTTAAATTTTTTAAGTCTTAGATATAGAATTTATATTTAATAAAATTTGATTAACTTTATTTTTTTTTACATATTTATATGAAAATCATCTTTTATATGTCCACGTCTTTTTATTTACACCACAAAATAACACTTTGTAACTTTTCATTTTTTGTTATAGACATAGAATGATTAAGCTTATAAAATGAATTTCAATCAAATGATATCTTTTCAGTTATGTCTACACTGATATATTTCTTCAAGTGCTGCCGTTCATTATTTGTCAATTATTAATGCACACATTAAGTTTATAAGTATTAGTAAACATTTATATACTGAAATTTTATTTAAAATATAGATAATCCTTTTGTTATATTACAATTATTATATTTCTGTTAAAGTTTGAAAAACACATAAAAGTTACCATTATCCATATATCTATTTTTGACTTTGTAATAATCCATCTTTTATATATATATATATATATATATATATATATATATATTATAAATATATGTATATATATATTATAAATCGATGTCTGTATTTCTTCAAAATAATATACGCAAATTTATATAAATATTTAAAAATACAGTATTTAAAAGCTTATACATATATTTTTATAAGCTTTTAAATACTGTATTTTTAAATATTTATTTATAAATTTGCATATATATATATATATATATATATATATATATTAGCTTATTCATACGTTATTGAATATATAGATGTAATATTTTTTTTGAACATTTTGAAAGAAATATCTCTTCAGAGTGATTTGAGAATTGGTCTAAGTAAAAAATTGACATTGGGGTGAAATACATTTATTAGCATTATTCTAATGTTTACAATAATATGTTCCGCAGTTAAAAAATGAAAATTGGTAATACTTTTTTTTATTTTAAAAAGATCTTGAAGCATGATAAAAAAACTGTGAGCAGTTAAAGAATGGAGAACATCATGTAACTAGATAAATATAATTGAGATATATAGTATGATATTTAGAATCTATATCTAAGATTGAAAAATAAATAATTCTAACAAAATAATAATTAATAATCATTTATATTCTATAATAAAAAGTGATTATTTGTGAATAACGATCTGTCGAAAAATACACAGCAATAGCATATGGTATTTGAAATTCTGTACGAAGATTGACTTTATTTAAAACGTCGTTGAATCAAAATGCATCTAAGGGGATATAATATTATTTTTCAACGTCTACACCTTACATTTAATTGTAATTTCTAAGATATTTTTTGACAATTTTATAACTTTAAGTTTAACAAAGTAATTTTTTTTTGTTAAATATATTTTTATTAATGATTAATTAATGGTGTTTAATATTCAACTAAAATGAATATTGTCAAAAGCTCTAGTGCAAGAGATTTGGCACTCATAGATCAATCTATAATATATGTAACGATTATTAAAATGTATTTCAATGGAATAAGGATTGTTAATAAGCAATAAAAGATGTGAAAACTTTTAATTTAAATGCGCATTGAAGATTGTATGTTTTGATTTATAGCTCTTCTTTCATGACAGTTTTCATACAATATGTTTGTTTTTTTATTTCTGGTGGATTTTTTTTTTAAATAAATGTTTTCATTTATATTTTCATGTCTAAATTACAGATTTTATGTATAGTAAAAAAAGAAAAACAAACATCTGATTTCTATTTTTAAAAGTCAAAGTATTTTAAACGAAAACAAATATTTTTCATTTTGATGTCTTTCTTAAATCTAATTTAATTTTATATACTAAATTGTTTCTAAGAAAGGAATAAAACTACTTGAAAATAAAATGAGATGAGGCTGTTATGTTCAGAATTATAGATATACTACGTTTATGGAAGGGGTCTTAATGTAATTGTTATAAGGTAATTTTAAAAACAACTTTTTTTAATGATGTAGAAGTAGGTTTCAGTGATTTCCTTGAAAAAAGATGTTTCAAAAATTATTTGACAAGATCAATTATTTTTATTCAATTTTTTTTTTAAATAAAATTTTGGAATGATTTTTAATATGAGGTTTCGATATTTTAATTAAGTTAAATTTGTAAAAAATCTTGATTTCATATTGTTCATACTACAAATTATAATCATAACCATTGAATATTTTAAATAATATAGTAGTAATTTGTTTTATTTTAATAATAAACCTGCCAATGATATGATTCTTATACTAATTGAATAAAATAAACAAATGTGATTTAGTATGAAAAAATTTGTAAGAATAATATATTTATTCAGTTTTGTAATTAACAACTTAAGACCTAATAAAAATGAAATTCATTGGGTATATATATATAATGACGTTTTTTAAATCTGAAAACATCGACTTTGATCCATCATAATTAGTCTTTAATGCATCACAGTTCACTTAGTTATTTTATATATGTATATATTGTAATTAAAATGTTATTACAACTACAGTATTTACAAGCATCCTAATCTATTTTTCAACAAATCAAATGTATATAAGAATATATTATGCCATATTGGAGAAAGGTAATTTAACTTGACAAAATTTAACTTACAATCAGATATGCCTACATAAAATACTGATCCCACTCTTCACATATTTATAAATAGTAATTAACAAACCAATACATGATCTAATAATAATAATAATAATAATAATAATAATAATAATAATAATAATAATAATAATAATAATAATAATAATAATAATAATAATAATAATAATAATAATAATAATAATAATAATAATAATAATAATAATAATAATAATAATAATAATAATAATAATAATAATAATAATAATAATAATAATAATAATAATAATAATAATAATAATAATAAAAAAATTGACAATAAAAAGTATTAATATGTCTGATACCATAAATATTAAATATTAGGCATGGAAAAAGTATATATCACAATATGTGTGTTAATAGCTTTTAAATATTAAGCAGTAAAATTATAATATTTGAGCATAAAAAAATTTAAATATTTTTTTTAAATTTATGTGTAGTCATTCTTAAAGGACTTTTACTATAAATAAAGTGAAACTTACTCATAACTTTCAGAATTCTGATTTTACAACTAGACAACTAAAGTATTTTTGAATCTTTTGGGTACTTGATATATTTGACAAGTACTATCACATAAAGTTGATTGTTTCATCTAAATTACTTTCTTTAGTTCTTCTCCATTAATAAAAGATGTAATGATGTATTTCCTGACTATTATGGATAGGTCTACAAAAGTAAGGACAGAGGTAGCAGACAAAATTTACTCTATTCCATCGATAGTTGATATGGATACGAGTAATATGCTTTCATAAAATTAAAATTAATTCTATGCCTTCTTTCCTTCTTCAACATATTCATTTTATCATTTACTCATTTTAAATGGGATACACAATATACACATATTTTTTTAATTTATCAATATTATTTTTAATAAATATATGATCGTTTGTTCTGAAATTTTTTTTTTATTTGCTTTGTCTTGAAAGAAATATAAAGGACATATTTTTTTAGGATAAGTAAATAAAGCATGTATTTTATTCTTTTATTAACTGATGACATGGATTGTTATTGGATTGGTGAGAATTTTATATATCATTTTAAATATAATTTTATAAGATAGATAACAAATTTATATGGAAAAAAATGAATGTATCTGGTACATCAGTCAAGATGTTCACCTGTTTTCTCAATTTCAATTTACAAGCATGGAATAAGCCAATCATCAATCCACTTAGTCAAAAATTTATATGTCTTTTTTTAAAGCTGTAAAACAGTTCTTTCATTTTGAATATTGTAAAAGTACTAGGTGCACAGATTGAGTAACCAGATACTAATTAACAAGAAAATATTACTGGTGTATAATTTCACAAGGCACACAAGTCCATGAAGGCTATCTGCACACATCCATCATTTGAACCTTCCTTTTACTGTTCTTGAGTGATCATATTATTTTGTTATTCTGATCAATAAATTATTAATAGCTTTACTAATTACCATCTCTTCAGGCATTCTTTCTGAAACTCTCTAATATTTACATTACAATAGTCATGTATATATAATTGACCTAATTTTTTAAATTAAAAAAAAATCAGTTTTAATATTTGAAATATTTTTATTGTCATTAAAATTTATATATATATATTGAAGCAGTCGGATCTGAGTTCGATCCTAGCTTCATGTTATTTACCCTAATACTAACCTTAAATTTCCGATGCAATGGGGCTTTATACGTTCAATCCACGCTAATTTCCATAATGAATAACTTGTTTCAAACATGTAGTAAAATTAATTAGTTAAGTTTAAATTGGATCAATTCTCTAAATAAATTCATGATAAAATGTTCATGAATTTACATATATTAAATTGCCTGGATTGTGCGTATATATGTTTGTAAATATTAAATATATATAATTGTTCGAAAGTTTCATTGCGTCGGGAATACTTGTTTTTTTTACTTTTAAATAATTTGTAAAGTTTTGCGATTAAAAGCTACATTCCTTCCAAGGGCTTTCAAATTCTCAAAAACAACAGTAAAGTTTTATTAATAAAAAAAGATAAGAATTCAATTTTTAATTAAAATCATTTCAGACTTTAAGAATTCATTTTCTAATTAGGAAAGGAATTCAAAAATTAGTTTGAAAGCCTTATCGAAGGAATGTTTCTGAAAACAACTAATTATAAAAAAAAAAACCAGATTGATAATAAAATGAGCGCTAGCCGGAGGCATCAGTGAACAGTAGATATATAGCCCTGAAAAGTAAAGAAAAAAACTAGTTTTGGTTGTAGAGTAGTGCAGTGAACTCTGTGTGTATAAAAATTGTATTTCATCATGATAGAGGGCTAGAACATCAGGGATCTGGCTACGGTTCCTAAAGTCCCGAGGAATCTTCACTGGAGCTGCTGAACCATTTTCCGGATCGATCATTCTGCTAAAATAATGAAAGCTACTAAAATACTACTCCAGTAGTTAACCAATAATGCCTACGTTTCAACAACTTGGAGGAGTAACTTAAGGACAAGCACGGAATGGTAATATGAACGTTAAACTTTCTGGACAGTTCGAACTTTATTTTATACTCCTTCTTTTTAAGAGCTCTTTTATTCTTTAATGTAAATCTTTGTAACACCTTTTAGTTATAAAATGCTACTGTAAATCTATAGCGTAATTCTTTAGATCTCTAGTCTTTAAACTTTTTCTTTTCTTACCTGGCGGTTTGTTTAATATATATATGTTAGTGTGCTTTATTAATGTCGTATTTAAAAATTATATGCCAATAATCTTTCGACTCGATGAGCCCTTTGATTCCATTTGCCTCACGCAAATAATGTAACATTAATTTCAAATAGTAATTCTCGCCCATTAGAGCTAAATTTATAAGTTCTATTAGTCATCGAGTCAAAGGAAAATATTACATGTTTACTATTTTTTTTCTTACCTTTAGCTATTAATAAATTATTAGCTCAATGTTTCACCTATGTCCCCAGCTCCTATCTACGTTATAAGTATATATATATATATGTATTCAAATAATGTTAAATGATTTTCTTGTTCCACTAATATTTATTTATGCAAATATAATCTTAAAGGTCTTTATTGCAAAAAGGGTCGATAAAGGGTTAAATGTATTTTAATTCCGCTTTTGTTATTTTATATCAATATTCAGGAAGGGCACGATATTAGGGATAATTAATATAGTTTATAAATGTTTTAAAATAGTCGATAAAAGCCTGTTGACTTTAATTAATTCTTCAAGTCATCAGTAGAGCATTCTACATGGGTTTTATTTTTCAACGATGACTATCAAGTCATCATCATCAAATGTTGCTGACGTAGGGCCATCTTCCGCTCCGTTAGGGCTGGTCGGTAATCATATTCCCTTATTTAAATTCTCGAGGAAGAAAGTACTTCCTTTCCGATTCATTAGTCAAGGGCGTAAGACTTGCCAAATGCAAGCCGCCATAGGACTTCGATCATCGACTAGCGATCATCTTTCAATTTTACTCTCTGCCTTGTAATTCATCAGTACCATTGCATCTTGTTCCGGTAAACCCGCCCGTGCTCGTAATTGTGATGAAGTGATTTAAATTAAAGTCGAACCAATTCTCAAATATATTTAGTTTAAATCAGTTTTCAAATCAAGATTAAAGTTATGCCTTAAAATACGTTTTGCTCTTCATGAATAGATTCCCTAATGTGAAAATAAATCTCACATTCCACCGTAATAAAATTAGAACAATCATTTCCATTCTTAATGAATACCTTTATCTGCCTTTATATTTCTCGGGGGCATAGACATAGAATCCCATGTTGTGTAATACTTGTTGGCATATGATAAGGACCGCCACTCTTATTATATTTATAAATTCTTTTAAAGACTAGAGGTAATTAATGCAATCTATATTTTATTGAACAAAACAAATTATTATTATTATTAAATATTTTCTAACATACTTGGTTTCTCAGTTCATCATTCTTTTATAATTATAATACTCGTGTCTGTGTTGGCAACCCGAACATACATATGATTCGATTTAAAAGTAGTCAAAGTTAATTGATATTCGTGTCAGTAAAAGGGTCTCTAGTCCTCACCAACCGTGGAGCTAGTTCTTGGCGCATAGCACTGTGCCGTCGATTTCTGCTATCTGAGCTGTTGAGTTGGGTTTGAATTCAGTTTTGGTTAAGCTGAGTTTGAATCCGATTTGACTTGCGGTGGTGGTGGGTTTTGACAGGTACAATATATAAATAGTCATAACTTTTCAAAAATAAAGATATCTCTATTTCTGGGTATAACTCCAGATATTTTGTAATTTATCTATATCCAGATGGTGGCCCAATGCTTAGCATAGCTGCCTTCCAAGCCACTGGCCCAGGTTTGCTTTCTGGTCAACACATTTGACATATGAAAAAAAAAAAAGAAAAAAAAAGGAATGCACATTATTGAAACAAAAATGTGCTAATGCACAATATTACTTTATCCAGTCTGGAAGTTATCTTATACTTGCATGTTTTACTATCAAATGATAAATGAAAAAAAAATTTAAATATTTACTAATGATTGAAAACTTAAGTGTTATAAAATTATAGATTTACACCCGTTAGAAAGTAATGTTCAATAGATCATACAATAAAGGGAATCATTGTATTTGTGGGTAAAATTGGCCTGTAAATTCTTTTTTTTTTTAAAAAATGGAACCTTTACTAATTCTGAGAAATCACTAGCAGAAACTACAAGAAAGCATAGCCTCTGAGTTACATGTGGGGAAATGAATGTCAATGCTTGAATTGGTTGAATAATTTGTTATTTTGTGTTGTAAATTTCTCAGAAAGCAATAAACTGTAAAAAAACATCAAATAAAATAAAATGTGCTAATTAAAAAAATCATAAATTAGTACTATTTATTAATGAGAAATTAAAACTGTCTTTTCTGAAACTTGAATAAAAGACAAAAACTCAATGATGGAAGTTACCTATGCATAATGTGTATGGTTTTTTTTTATATTACTTTAGATTGAAGCTATCAACAATTAATGTTAAAAATAAAATCCACATGAAGCACTGAATGCAAAACAATAGTTAAATTATTCCAGTGAATTGATTTAGTTTTACAATTAATTATATATTGTGTATTTGCTCTTGTTAACAGTCACTTAGATATATTGCTATCCAAAATGGGCTTCAGATTTATGGAACTTGTAATATATGGTTTATGAATATTTATGTAATCCTCTTTAGAGTTATTTAGATGGCACAAACAAAGTTAAAAACATCCCTTAGATTCAACACACTAATTATGTATTACAATGATAATAACTCTATTAGCCATGGACAGTATACTAATGAAATATGACTGACTAGGGATATTAAAACCCTTTTTTTGTCAATTATATTCAAATAATTTTGCAGCATTAGAATTTTTGAAATATATATCACAATGGATATTTTATGTTATTACAATATAACATATTACAGTTGAAAATAAAAATACAAATTTATCAAATTTTCATGAATCAAAATTTTATTTCATAATTTTGACATCGAATTATTTCAATAATAATAGATTTTACACAGACGTATATATATATATATATATATATATATAATAATAGATTTTACACAGACGTATATATATATATATATATATATATATAACAATTGTGACCTATAATGTTCAAAATAATATATGAGAAATTTAAAATTATGACTGAGTAAGCTATTAAAAATGACTTTTTTACAAAACAAAATACAGACTTTTTTTGCAATATTTTTATTAGTAATAATAATAATGATTTTATATTTTATGATGATAGTATTATTTTGTTTTAACTTCTTTTGCATATTTCTCATAACTTACACATACAACAAAACATTGAATTTATAAAGGATTTATTTTAAAAGATTTTCTCACAAAAAGAAAATGTGTACTACAAAATCAAAGAAACAAAAAAAATGGGTGTTTTGGCTCAGTGGGTGCTTGGTACATTCTTAAGTTCAATGGCCAAAGATTGTGAGCCAGCTATTTTGATTATGCTGCATGATGTTTTTATGAATTTTTAAAAAATAAACCATTTCATTTGTTTTTATTTCACAGCTGATTTTTAAAATAGCTTCTAATTATGACGCAATGAGCAGAGATATTGAAATACATGTAAATACTCTGTATACACATAATATTTTTTAGATATTTAAGTTAATATTTTAATATTAACTAAATTTATACCCCCCCCCCCAAGCTTAACTACAAAGGAAAATAAAATAAAATGACATGTAATTCCAACATTTATAATATTTCTTTAAAGTCTTGTCTTTCTAATTAATATTCTTTTTATAAATTTGATAAAACAATCAACTTTAAATGTAATTAACTTTATTTAACAACATTTCCGTTTTTACTGTTTTTGATTAAATAAATAATTTAATTTATAAACAAAATAATAATTAATTCCTTTTAAAACAAAGTAATTAATATTTACATTGTCAACAGATGTGCTTGTTTCTTTTAATTCTTTTTTATTTTGTTTTGATATAATTTATTGT
Source organism: Epiperipatus broadwayi (assembly GCA_028023455.1). Taxonomy (NCBI): domain Eukaryota; kingdom Metazoa; phylum Onychophora; class Udeonychophora; order Euonychophora; family Peripatidae; genus Epiperipatus; species Epiperipatus broadwayi. The sequence goes on along the minus strand of JAQFVV010007399.1, from coordinate 38,485 downwards.
CAAGTCTACAACATTTTAAGAAGTTTGAAAACTAAAACTAAGGCCTGAAATTAATTTTGAAAATTCATTAGAAAATTTTATTTCTGGTTTGACCACTAAAATGCCAGTTGATTCATAATTTTTCCGAATGACTAACACCAACTTCCTCCAACTTCATCCAGATTATTAATTTTGTCTCACTTTATAGATATATTTGGAAAATCATTTTAAGACAGTTGTGTCTTGCCTATTTAGTGTTTTAAATTTGTACATCAAGATTATATTTACTTAAAATTATCTCAAAAGCAAAAAAAGGTGTAATTGGGCACTAGATAGATACAGTAAGAAATATTCAAACCATGTAACATAGGTAAATTTTTCAGATATTAATGCCAAAAATAATAATCTGGTATAGTAGTTTCTCATTTACTAAGGCTTGTATATATTGCCTATTTTTTTTCAATATGAAAGCTAATCCATGACTCAACATTATATGCCAATTGGATAATCTTATTAAATCAGTTTAGCTATTATCTCTCTATATAACATCCATGTGAATGTATGTTTGTCTATAAGACTGCCATGTGTCAAATTCACAACCAATTAAAAAAATTATTGCATTTGTCCATAACATGATCAAATTTACAATTTAAAAATCAGAAAAAATAAACTAAATTTCTCTTTATAAATAAATAACTATATTTAACTAAACCACAATGTATAATATGAGTATTTTATACTTGGGAAGAAATTCCATCCTTTATATTTAATAATCTGTAATTATTATTACAAAGCATATTTTATCAGAAGAAATTAATTCTGGCATTAATAATCATAATTTTTATGAAGCATTTTATGCAAAAGAATTAATTCCTTATTTATATTTAACAAGCTTAATTTGATTGCATAAATATTATTCAAAATAAGTAATTCCAGAAAGCAAAAAAAAAAATTGTTAAAACAACCAATTAAAAAAAAAAAACTATTATAAAATTGATGGCTTTTCAGGTTCTCACATTTATTTATATAATATTAAAATCTTTTATTTAATTTACATTAAATTTAAAAAAAAAATTATTAAAGTAAACAATTAAAAAAATGATGGTGTTTCAATAGGCAGGATATATCTCGTACATTTATATTGAAACTGAATAAATCTAATGATGATAGAATAAAAGAGAAAAGGGTTTATGACAAAAAAATGAAACTCTGTATTAACCAGAGTAAGGCAGAGAATAAAAAAACTCCCTTCTGGATTAGTTACAATATAAAATTATTTAATAATATTTTTAAAATACACTGGTATGCAGATGGTTTCTAAAATTGACAATATTAATATATCAGTTGATTTTCATTTTTTACATCTAAAGTGCAAGTTAAACCTTAATGAATCAATTCTCCATATTTACATATTTTAACAAGGTTAGAAAGTAGATTCAAACTTCTTATGTTGCATTAATTAGAGTAAACAATTGTCTTAAGAGTTTTAACAAAATATCATAATTACTATTCTTAAAAAAATCATTAACTTCAAAAAATTATGAAAATGATTTATCATTAATATGACTAAATAGCAAAAGATTCTATTGTATCTCAAATGAATAAAATATTAAAATGGAGATGGTGCAAGTAAGTAAAATGAGTAATATTTATTTTAAGCAATGAGTAATAAATTATAAGATCATGGAAATATATTTTATTTATATAAAACCTATAGATGATGAGCCATAATTAGTTAATAATAAACAAATTGAATAATTAATACACAAAATTAATATTATTATTATTAATAATAATGATATAAATAAAAAAATATAAATATAATAACAGTAATGATAGGTTCTTTAAAAGATGATAAATAAAATTCGAATACTATAATAAATATTGGAAACTACAGTGTTAAATATCTGTGTGGTTATATAGGGATATGATGCTATAACAAGAACATTCCAATGGAGATAGTTGTGTAGCATTTAACATAGACTTAAGTATTAATAATAAGCAAAATATGAAAATGTATTATTATATCTTTAACTAAAATTATAATTATCTTTTTTATAGATATCAGTCTCATAAATTAAAATCTTTTAAAAAAGAGTAGAATATTAGCCCAACTTATATATCTTAGTTTTATAAAAATATGATGTCAACTAGACCTGATTATGCCAGGTGCTTAGTGGCATTATATAATATGCTTATCAAGTTTATATTATATTAAAATTATAATAAAATGCATTGTTAATATGGGGCTGAACCAAGTTCAAATACATCATATATTAATAACTTTAGCAATATAAAATCACCAAAGCCTTAATAGCAAAAAAATAAAATTATAAAGAAATCAAGTCATATGTCTCATGATCTAATTTAACAAGCTTGTATTACAAATGTTATATATAGATCTTGCAAATAAGCTCTTAGCAAGCTTTGCAGAATATCCCTAACTCCAGAAAGATTTTTGTTACAGGCTTCCTCATTGAGGTGCTAGGATATTCGAGCATTATATTAAAAATACCAGCATAAGCCCAGCATTTTATCTAATGATAACTCTTAAGTAGAAAAATGCATTAACTAAGCACTCAAAAATTAATAGGTTCATTAATCATATAGTATTGAAATGACTAATGATGTCCTATATGAAAAATGTGTATGTGATTTATTAATTTTACGTGCCAGTGTCTTTAAATCAAGACATACATCATTGTACCACTTTGTAAAATTATCCTACATAAAAACAATTTAATAATATCAGTACAAATCTATGAGTTATTTGATCCCAGTTGATTGCAACAAAAACTGTAATGATATAAATAAAACAGGGATGAGTATAATGCCCAGAAAACAGAGACTCTATTAAATAAAATTTAAATCCAGATTTATACAGGGTTAAAAAGGTATTAATAAAAGATTTTGATCATGTGGTTCTTTAACTCCCTAATCTATACTACTACAATTTATAAATAAACAAAATAATAGGAATGATTATTCCCATGGATATAATAAGATTTTAACATATAGTAGCCTGATTTTTAATCAGTTAAATATATCTATAATAATATCATTTGGACCACACATCAATGAGTATTTATTTGTTTACATCCCTTAATTACCTAAAGTAATAAGATGTGTAACTCTTAATTTGTAATAATAATAATTTATTTACATCAAATAATAATAACTCAGAAATGAAGTTCATAAAACTCCAGTGAATAAACTTAATATGCGAAAATTATGTAATGGTTAAAACTCACTGATGTTAAATGATATAGATAAGTTGATAATTAAAGGAAAATCCATATTTACAATCATTTATTAAATATACAATATTTACAAAGTTTTAGACCACATTCAGGTTTGATACTATAACAATATATAATTTAATTATGTTATTCAACAATTACAAATTTTGAATATTGTTCTGATTTTCCTTTGATCATTTATAGACTTAAAATACTTATTCATAACTAAACACATACATATATGCATTAAATGTCCTTTTAAATAAACAACTAATGTAAATTGAAATGAAACTGAAAAGTGGATGAAATGATAAGACATATAATGTCCATAATATGCCTGTTTTTTTAAATCCAATATTTGCTGGATTATCACACATCTGTGAAAGTTTCTTGATTCAAACACTTCTTTTCCTTTGTAATAGATCATTAACATAATTTTTTTTTCACCAGTATTTATTGTTTTAATCCTAATTAGCTGGTTTTTATAACACAGTGTTCTATTACTTAGGTCTGATAAGAACATATATATAATATCTGGAGCTACTAAACATTTGTTTGATGATATCTAATTTTTGCTATTGTACATTATTTAAGTAATAATAATAATATAGTCCATCACAATGCAATATGATCCTCAAGTATTGGAATGAGTGTAAACATTATACCAGTTCATTAAAGATTTCGGTAATGTGAAGTAAGAAAATGATTCTATTATTTATACATACCCTCTAAGTGTAGTAGTAAACATATGAGAAATCAAAATTCAATTTTTAATGATACAAAATATATTCAATTTTAATCACTAGTATTATTTTGGTTTCTTTAATAACTTATCACCATTATTGATGGGCTTTCATCTTCTAATTCTGATGAATTCTTATATTCATATTATTCAAATCAAAATGCATATCCTCATGATCTTTCAAAAGGAAATTTTATTGACAAACCTTAAAAATCATTTACAAAAGGAAAGACAATTACATATCGATCTCAAAGGAAACCAGTCAACAAAATCAGAGGTTACACATTGTATATATATATAAACAAAAACACAATTAATTTCATATCAATTACATTAAGACTTTATATACTTTTCATTATCAGTACTACATTTTCTTTTAGGTTTATTAGGGCCCAGGCCTGGTTGAATGTCCAATTCTGAGAAAATTTTTGGTCTAATTCTTTAATTTTTTTTAGTAAGTGTAAAGACATTTTCATCATGTCATATTCTTCTCGACTATTTTCATCATGTCATATTCTTCTCCCCTCTCGAAGATAGTCTTATTTCTCAATGACCAAATGGAAAAAAAATATAAATGTTGCCAATCTTATGACCGCAAAATGTCCACTCTTGAAGGCCTTAGTCAAATTTGCACAAGCTGATTCTTTGTTTTTAATGAAAGATTTAAAAGTGTTTCTTATGCTATTTCAAATTTGACACTCCTCCAATATATGTGCCATTGTCTCATCACTATGCCTACATAGTGCGCATATAGGGTCCAGATTATAGTTCCTTTTACTATGTAGAAAGTCAGCAGTAGGCAAGTCCTCAAGGTTAACCTTGATTAAAAAACTAACCTTAGTTCCAATTTTAAATGTTTGGTCAACCTGGAGAACCTCGATATTCCAATCAAAAGAATATTGTCAATTTTAGTTTCTTCTGGATTCATAAGATCATATGTGTTCCAGTAGTTTAGTTTGTTATTTAACATTGTTCCTGGCTTCATTTTTAGATGGTTAAATACTATAGAGATTTGCTTTTGAATCCAAAGCCTTCCACTTTTGGGAGGTGGCCTATCGGTAGGAGTTATTTCTTTTGGAAATATTGGCCCTTCCATATCTGGATTTTTCATAAATAATCTGGTAAGTACATTATGAAAACACTATATTAATAAGATTTTGATTGAGTGTAGTCCTATGTCATTCATCTGTTTATGTTTCTGTAGGAGGCACAGAATGATGACAGCAGCTTCCTGCCCCCCCAACACAGCTTTCTTTGTAAATAAATGATGGTATGTTTTCTATTCCTACACTTCTTTTGTTCTTTAGTTGTGTAATAGATGAAAGAATTGATTCTATAGATATCTGATTAAAATTCAAAGTTTCATTGTTAACATTAATTAATGTCAATGAGAAACCCACAAGGAAGTATGTAATCTTGGGGAGCATGACAGCATTCATCAGTGTAATTTTCCCGAACAAAGACAAATAAATCTTCTCCAACAATCCAATAAATTTTGTTATCTTAGTCATTGAATCATTTTCAATTTCCTTCCTCATATTAGATGGAGGAGCCACTAGCTGAAAACAAAGAAACTTCTGAGGTAGAGCCTTAAATATGCCAGGAATTTGCTTGGCAGTCATAATCAACCAGATTGCCGACTTTTCTTTGTTGACTCTTAGACCAAATTCACATTTGAATTGGTCCAAGAGTTCCTCTAGTCCAGCAAGCTCCTCCCATAAAGCAAGAAAAACCACCACATCATCCATATAGGAGACATGATGGACCCTCTCTCTTAGCTAATATGGATATACCTTTAAGAGATATCTTGATGCTTAGCAGGAGGGGAGTCACATAGGCAGTGAAAAGGAGTGCTCTCAGAGGAGAGCCCTGAGGAATAGAAACAACAGGCTTAAATCCTGGGGACACACTCCCATTCAGAGACAAAACACTTCACTATTATACAGGAGGCTCTCTATCATCTGGAGGTAGGCAGCTGGGACTTTAAGTTCCCTTCAGGATCTTCATGAGTGCGTCAACTTGAATGCAATCATAAGCAACAGCAAAATCGAGCTGAACTGTGATTGGCTGCAAGATCTTCTTTATGTGAATGTGGTCTATCAATAGACAAAATCAGCTCACAGCATCAGCCGTTGAGCTCCCCTTTTTGGCAAACTGGCAATTGGACAGCTGATCAATTATAATATATTGTATGTCGTTTTTGATTAGGATCTCAACTGTCTTTACCAGTAGAGAGATCAATGATATTGGCCTGAGATTCCCCATATTCTTCTGAGTTCCCACTAGTTGTCCAACCAGAGGAACCATGGCAATTGGGTTGATCCCTGGAAGTTCCTGGAAGCCATCATCCAAAAGATCTGCCATTCTTTTAATGATTGGTGCTGAGAAAGCACTTAAATGAAGCAGGAGAAATTTTGGGATTCCATGCAAGCCAGGATGTGTTTTGTCTGGCATCATCTTTAATTTATCAATAATTTTTTTTTTCTGTGATTTTGTGGCTTAAATTTTTAATTAAATTAAATTTTATTCTTTCAATCATGATTCCACCTGGCTTAAACTTTTCAACATAATGGTCACATAAACAGGCCAACATGGAAAACCCTCCATATAAGTTGCCATTTATCTCAATCACTCTGGGTGCCTTGATCTTTTCTGCCAGCTCCAAGGGCCCACCTAAGATAGCCCCTGGTCCGGCAGTGCTGATGATATATAAATTGTCATGATCTCTTTTATATCTGAAAATATAGTACATATTTCTGCTTTATCTAGTGCCAATGTCATCAGCACTAGTCTGGGTTTGAACCCAAACCTTATTAACTGACACCCATCTCATATTAGGTATATTTTAAGCAATATTATAATCTTTTATATTTCATTAACTTATTTTATAATTAAAACTAACCTTTTTATATTAGTTTATTTATTTTACATTTGTAAAAATGTATATTGTGTTTATTTTATTAAACTGAATTGACTCCTAGATATCTATAAAATGTTACAAATATTTCAAATTATTTATTAAAGTTCATTTTTCTTCAATTAATCAGTTGGTAACATTTTATATTTATCTTTTAATCAATGTACATTAGAGAGTCAATTATTTCAACAATGTAATATTTGTAAGAAATGTTTTGTAAATTTCTGCTTAAGTTTATGTCAAATATGTTTGAAAGTCATTGTACAAAATTCCTAAAATTTTTCTGAATAAAATCTACATTTTTGTTACTCTAAACCTTAATTAAATAGATTTTGTTAGTACAATGACTGATAAACATAATATGCTTGTTGTTGTTTTTTTTAATTAGCAAATCAACTCTTGGGGCATGTTCATGCAGAGTTATAGATTTTCCCTCTAAAGCAGGCACCAACCTCACAGAACCACTTAGAGCAGTTGCAACTGGCAGTTGTCAATGTAGATTTAATCCTATAGATAAAGCCAGATCACATAAATAGTTGATCTTTGATAAGAGGGGATAATTATTGAGTTTACTGAAGAGAAGTGATTAATATATATATATATATATCATGCCTAAAGAATGACTGGCTAAAAGATCGACCGTTGCTTTCCGGAGCTTTGTCCCACAAGCTCATCAATGACATCCAGTGCTTTCAACATCTAGATGGAGACTTTCTGTGTCAAGGAAGCCTGCTAATAATCTGACTGTGTAAATGCCTGTTTCCAGCCATGGAATGCCTGCTGATTGATTCTGAGGTAACGTCCAATTTGCCACAAGCCATTGATTCTATTTTACTTGTTTTCCAAATAAATCCTAATTTATATTTTATATATCTGTGTGATGTTTATACAGCTTGGTTTATAATGCATCTTTTAATTTTATTAAATTTAAAATATCAATTCTTATAAAATCTTATATTATTTTGATGCAGCAAATTAAATTAATTTTTGTTGGTTTATTTAGAATACTTGATTTACTGAAATTGCCAAGTACAAAATTCAATAAGCTATTAACTTTAAATCCTCTCCCTCTTATTTTTTTACTTAAAAATCATTACAGGAGATTTATTTCCCTTAAATTAATTAATAGAAAAGCTCATTTAGTTTTGTACCTTTTATATTATAAATTTATTTTAAATTTATTTATGATTGAAATTATTTTAAAAATCTTATTATTACCTCCAATTTAAAATTGCCCTCATAATTAAATTGATTAGCTAAACCTATTACAATTTCTGTAAAGCATATATCTTGAAAGAAAATCATTGAAAGCACATTTATCATAGAATTTTATCAGTATATGTTTCATAGACATATTTTATTTGTCAGAAAATATTAAAATTATGATTTACCATTTATTATGATATATGTTTAAAATTCACCAGAAGTAAATTTGATATTTAATACCCAGTTTGTTTATGTTAATTAAAAGACTGATTTATTTTGCAATCTTCAATGATGAGCTATTTAATAATTTATTAATAAATGAAATATTTGGACTGTGTGGAAAGCAATTTATATTTTAGTTTTAATTCTTGCCGTCATTTTGTATTGTAAATTGCAATTCATTTAGTAAAGGTCTAAGGTTTCTGGGACTTTCCATTATGTCATGGAGATAGTTTAATTAGAAATTAAGTTATTAATTTTGTTAGTGATATACTATCTATCTATATACATCCAAGCTACAACTATTCTTTTATTATTTTGCTTTGCTAATTGCCTCTTAGGACCTTCAGAAATTTAACTGACCAGTCCAACCTTTTACTCTCCCTCAAAGTTGATGTAGTTCATACCAAGGGATCCATTTAGGCATTGCCATTAAGATGTGTTTGGGAATTCCAGCACATCACATTTATTATTATTATTCAGAGACATGTTTTGGCTGGAGGCCAGCATTTCTCATCATCCACCTATATATATATATATATCAGGAATTTCTCATCATCCACCTATATATATATATATATCAGGAATTTCTTTTAGTAAAGCCACCCAGAGGTTCATAACAGACCTCATTTATTTTTGTTGTAATCTATAATAGCATAATGCCTTCTTCATCATTTTATATCTTTATTTAGCAAACCTGAAATGCTCTCTGCCATAATGGCATGTCCTTCACAAACAAATTTCGTAATTAATTAAATCTGACTATATAATTGTCAATTATTTATTTAAGAACTATTTTCCTTCCCACACTTATTATATACAAATGATTTTAAATGTAATAGTGTTTTCAATGCCCATCTTTCATGTCTTGTAATATATATATATATTGTAACAAACGGGTTCGAATATGCGCGTATGTGATATATGACTAATTGCTAGCGTTAATGTGGAGCGACTATGTATAAACAAATAAAAAAAATATATATATGTAAATGGTCATTCGAACCCTGTTACAAGGAGTGTGAAAGTTATGTGTGTAGGTATATGTAAATATAGTGTATGTGCGAGTGTACAATATACGTATGTAGTATCGGTGATGGTTGCAATCAATTATATATGTAGAGCTGTATAAAGCGTAATTAATTATTCGTAGATAATTTTATCCGTAAGTTTTTTTTTTGAGTTTTATTAATATTGTCGGTAACACGTGTTTTCTTTTGTTGAGTAATCCCTTGAACATATGAGGACCGAAATAGAAATGAGTTAATTGCTGTAGGCAGTTTGGTTAATAACTGGCATCGGGAAGTCTGAAAACTGGTCAGGTGGGTATTTTTTTTGAAGAATAATGGAAGAACTGGTCAGTGGCGTACGGATACGCAGAGAGATTTGTGAAAAGTTAAAGGTGAAAACAAAAGAAATTTTTGTTGTGCTCGAGTGGATATATAAAAAAAAGAAAGAGGGAGATGTGGCTTGAACCCCAGATTAAGAGGACGTGTAAAATATTTCTTAAGAAGTTTTAATATTTTTTTCTTTCCAAAAATGTCGGGGTAATTCTATTGTGCGGGTTTCATTAATCGGCCCAGTGGACACTCGTCGTGAAACTCACCTGAAGCGGACTTATGAACTGCATTAATAAATAACGAAATTTTGTTTCACCGAAGAAATGGTGACGAAAGATCTTTGAAGATTTGGACCTTTTGCAAAGAGAGTGAATTAACTACTCCACCTCTGAGATATGCTACTCGACTTACCCCATTGGAACTGTTTGTCATCCTTTATATCCACCTGATTAGTTTTCTTGGCAAGATATCAATGCAGACTTGTCTTTGATCGCGTGAACTAAGGTAAAGTGACGTGGCACAAAAAAAAAATGTGTTCAGTGAATGTATCTTAATAAAGAAACCAGTGTTACCTCAATGTTAATTGCTATATTAAATCTTTTTTAAATTTTAAATATATAACAACATTAAATAAACAGCTCTCATATATGTATATTTGCACTATTTTGATGCGTGTATGAATGATATATATATGTGTGTGGATCAGAATAAATGGGCTGGGTACTTGAATAGTAATATTATATCCAGGTATAAATGGGATTTATTGGTAATGGGTATGATTGAATAGAATAAACTCTGATAAGACCCGGGTTAGATTAATGGATTTTATCCAATAGGCTATCGCATATAATAATATACATGTAAGACATAGTTAGTTTGGTTGTAGCTTTGTTCTCTAGATAGACTATCATCCCCAAACCCTGAGATTGAGCTGGTTCGGTGCACTACCATATCAGATATACATACCAGAACCCTTATGTACGTTTTCGAGGAGATAATTCTTATCTACTGGTAAGATTGGCGCGTGAGATGGGATCAAACCATGCTCACAAATATCTTTATTCGAAGCTTCGGGTTAAAGCCAACAATGGCGGTTTTATATATATATCGGTGGGTGTTATAATATATTATAACATTTTTCGTATTACTAGGCCACTATACGCCTTAAATTTATATTTGAGCGTGAGTTGATCAAGCTGTATCAAAAGAAAAAAGAAAGTTGTATTTCTATTCTCAACACAGCTATTTTTCCTGATCAACTTCAGTCTAGAACTATTACCAAGTACAATCGTGAGCAGAACCAGTTTTTAATTTCTACTTGAGGGCGCCAGAGTCGTTAGACCCACTGAGACTGCGTCAAACATGTAACTCGTAAACTAAACAGAAAAAAGTGCTTTTAAACTAATCGGTATTGCATCATACCGTAACGAGAACTATTTTCTCCTTTTTGATTATTATTTCTGGGCTTGTTTAAATACATTGGCAAGGTAAATTCCGTTTTAAATCCCACTAAACTAATAATAACTTTAATACTAAAAAGAATAATAACCATTATTAATAACGCACAATGAAAAGGTTGATAGAAGTATAATCTCTTTTATTCTAACAAACTAAAATATTTATAAGTTAAATTACGAATTAACTAAACTGGAAAGTACACACATGCTAATCCAGATAATGAATCGATTAACAAAAACAGTTAGATTAAATGATGAACGCAATTTAATAATGTTCCAAGATCTTGTACAAAATTCTTTATAAGAAAGTCCCTTGAATGTGAAAGTAAAGTCTATATCAGGATGGTAGTCTAAGCTTAGATAAATAATTGTTTGCAAACTTTTAAGTCACTATCAGGAAAATTTATTCTTAACTTACCGGTAAGTTCATGTAGGTTTATGGGATCCCAGATCATGAGAATTTCCATTGGTTTCTCCTGCCGGAATCTTCCATTATTGTTCCGTTCTATAGCTGGAGAAAAGGCACGGTTGTAGTGACCCTTTTATTGCAAAAAGTGGTCTTCACAAGTCCTGTTTCCATGCTTGCGTGACAGCTTGGTACAGCAAGGGGCATACCTGTGTGGAAGTATATTTCTTGCCACAGGTTATGCTCGTGGAAACCTCCAACTTTCAGAGACATAACTAGAAGTTAAAGAGAAGACCCAGATTGAAGTTGTCATCTCCTTTTTATATTGTGCTCCATTTTTGGAACTTCTGCGCACTCTTTTGTCTTTTTATCAGCATATAAGATAATAATCTTATACACTCTCTCTTAAATTTAAGTTACAAAGTTCTCTTTTTTTAGCATTATTCTTCCATCTTTAATTAGCTAAAATATTTTTCTTTTAGCTTATACTTTTGGAATTCTTTTAATTTATCTGGATTAGTAATCTATATGTCATTTATTCTTTGAATTAGATAAAAAAAAATAAGAATGACAATTTTACCCTTCATTGCACGTTTTAACAAAAATTATACTAATCAAAAAAAAATCTAAATTTACTTTTTTAGCTTTTACCAAATGCCAATATATTTGTAATGTATATAAATAAACGTTACAATATATATATATATGATCAATAGATGGCGTCTTTACCAAAACCGCCGAAACAAGTGTAAAATATTTTTACATAAACGCAAAAGGAGTCAGAATTAACTCCTTTTGCATTTATGTAAAAATATTTTACACTTGTTTCGGCGGTTTTGGTAAAGACGCCATCTATTGATCATAAATAACAAGTGATAGCAGGTTACGTGACTAACTTGTTTTTATTTTTCATAAATGTACCTTTAAAGTTTTCTTGCAATGATATATATTGCAGAGACTTTGACTATGTGGTGAAACTGAACTGAGATCAGACCCATATAGATATCTAGCTTGCTAGGCTGAGTTTGAAGACTTTACCGATCTGAAAAATTCACGCTTGCAAACTGATATAAACGTTTTGCATAAACGCTTGAGAGTCAGTCTTTAGACCTAGTTTCTATAGCTCTATCCTTCCACTGATGAAAGCAAACCAGTTTGAAATCAGCTGATCTGGAGGTGAGCAAAATGAAAGAGGTAGTTAATTCTGACTCCTTTTGCGTTTATGTAAAAATATTTTACACTTGTTTTGGCGGTTTTGATAAAGACGCCATCTATTGATCATAAATAACAAGTGATAGCAGGTTACGTGACTAACTTGTTTTTATTTTTCATATATATATATATATAACAAACTAACCAAAGGAAATACATATAAAAACAAAAAAAATGACTTATAAATCCAATAAATAATATTATATTTCAACCAGAGGACTGGTTTTCATCAGAAAGAAAAAAATACACAGTAAAATGGCGATAATCAAAAATTACAGATTTGGTAAAAGATTAAAAATTTAACAAAACCCCCTGATTGGTCACAATATTCTAACACAGAATATCTACCCAATCAATGACAAAATTCAAAAAAAAAAAAAAAAAACTACATTCACTCCTAATCAAGCTTAAATTCTATTTAAATTAAAATATAAAAATAAAAAATCCAAAATTAAAAATTAAAATATACATATGTGCATACATAGAAAAATTAAACTATGCTCACATACAAAAAATAGCTGTGCTCCCATTAATTTTCATTAAAAACTAAAATACTTATACATTTTAATCAAAAATTATAGTTAGTACAAAGTACAATAATTTATAACTAATTATTTATCTCTAAACCAATTAAACACAGATATTAAACATCCATGTAACCAATCTTTACATAAAAAACCTCATATAAGAAAATTTTCACATAAAAAACACACATATAGAAATCATTTAGGAGACCAGGTAACCCAGAGATGTAATAGTTCCAGTGTTCCAATTCAATACATGTGGTTCTAAGGTCTTGAATTTAAAAATAAAAAAAACTCTCCTTTTGTTTCCTCTCCCTTGTAGAAAAAAAACCTTCCTGAAGGATCACTACTTTTAAATCATCAATTGAATGATTCGGTAAGTTAAAATGTTTTGAAACCAGTCTATCTTTATTCTTATGCAAAATGTCAAATCTATGATTAGTCATTCTGACATGTAAACTATTTGCTGACTCACCTATATGCTGGTTTAAACATCTACTACACTCTATCAAATATATCAAATTAACACTTTTACATGTAACATAATTAGGAATATACCATTTGAAATTACAATTCTTAGTACTAAAGACCACTTTTGTCACAACAATATGTTTACATGTAAAACATCTTTTATCTTTACATGGACATCATTTTTCCTGTAAAGATAAAAGATGTTTTACATGTAAACATATTGTTGTGACAAAAGTGGTCTTTAGTAGTAAGAATTGTAATTTCAAATGGTATATTCCTAATTATGTTACATGTAAAAGTGTTAATTTTATATATTTGATAGAGTGTAGTAGATATTTAAACCGGTATATAGGTGAGTCAGCAAATAGTTTACATGTCAGAATGACTAATCATAGATTTGACATTTTGCATAAGAATAAAGATAGACCGGTTTCAAAACATTTTAAATTACCGAATCATTCAATTGATGATTTAAAAGTAGTGATTCTTCAGGAAGGTTTTTTTTCTACAAGGGAGAGGAAACAAAAGGAGAGGTTTTTTTTATTTTTAAATTCAAGACCTTAGAACCACATGGATTGAATTTGAACACTGGAACTATTACATCTCTGGGTTACCTGGTCTCCTAAATGATTTCTATATGTGTGTTTTTATGTGAAAATTTTCTTATATGAGGTTTTTTATGTAAAGATTGGTTACATGGATGTTTAATATCTGTGTTTAATTGGTTTATAGATAAATAATTAGTTATAAATTATTGTACTTTGCACTAACTATAATTTTTGATTAAAATGTATAAGTATTTTAGTTTTTAATGAATATTAATGTGAGCACAGCTATTTTTTGTATGTGAGCATAGTTTAATTTTTCTATGTATGCACATATGTATGTTTTAATTTTTAGTTTTGGATTTTTTATTTTTATATTTTAATTTAAATAGAATTTAAGCTTGATTAGGAGGGAATGTAGTTTTTTTTTTTTTTGTTTGAATTTTGTCATTGATTGGGTAGATATTCTGTGTTAGATTTTGTGACCAATCAGGGGGGGGGGTTTGTTAAATTTTTAATCTTTTACCAAATCTGTAATTTTTGATTATCACCATTTTACTGTGTATTTTTTTTTCTTTCTGATGAAAACCAGTCATCTGGTTGAAATATAATATTATTTATTGGATTTATAAGTCTTTTTTTTGTTTATATATATATATAAAACAGATTTATTTGTAATATCTTGAAGAGGGCTAATAATATTTTATTGCTGATTGGTTTTTGGCTGACCAATTAACAAACTTTTACATTGTTTATCAAGCCGCATCAAAAAAAATTAAAGAAAATAACAAAGTTGTATAAACAAAGACTTAACTTATTTTGTACTAAATTCCTTAATAAATTCCTATAATATTGATTATTTTAAATAAGCTTAGTTTGTTATCACTCCCAGTCTATTACTCTATTTATTTAAATATTTCTTTGATTTAAATTCACTTCTTTGTAATGTTGCCATAGAGAATTATCATTATTACAGTTCAAACCATTAGTAATCGATCAAATCATATCTGTACTGTTCTTTAATCATCAGAATTCATTAAATCATTGATTTTTCATATAAACCCTTTATTATTTTGAGTCTCTATGTGAACCATGACCTCCAGCTAAGACGGAATAAAACCAAGCACTACTAGTGTCATCACAAATGTTATCCATTAGTCAAAGAGGCAATAGTTTAGGCAAATAGGTTAGGATTCATCCTTGTCCTGACATATGTATCTTGTGCATGGTTGGATTCAAGGTACTTTTGCTTGGATTATTGGTCTTGTTGAATGAATACACAATTTTGACAAGCACACTTTATAGAAAGATATTCTGCAACTTCCTCCTGATTACTTTTGTATTTCAGTTTCAAGTCTATGATAGATTTGACATTCTGTGCCTCACTGGGCAAGTTCATTAGTTTTGTCGCAATCTTATCTAATTCAGATAATAGCCACATAGGGCCCTGGGCTTTTGAGGTGCATTTAGTAATCAATTTAGCAAGTATTTCAGTAAATTGCATCCATGCATGATATGGATGAAGATTATTCAAATCAACTTCTTTGAACAATATATGTCTCAGATATTAGTTGGATGCTGATATTTGTAACAATATATATATGTCTCAGATATTAGTTGGATGCTGATATTTGTTCGAGTTAAACATTCTTATAGTTCGGGGAGCTCCTGCGCTGAGTCATTAGAGTTATTAAACTGAAAATCACATTCAATTGAGAAGTGGTCTAAAAATGAAATTGGTCACAGTTGCACCTTCAGGGATTTAGAAATTTCTGGGGAGATAAATAGTAAATCAATGAGTGTTTTTGCCTTCTTATTATAGAAGAAGGCCCCATCCAGAAACAGTGATCGACAGCTCATCAATTTCTGATTTATCAAATCGTCCATATCTATCTTGAAAATTATCATATGTTAAGTTACAATCCCCAATAATTAAAGTGGAAAGGGGATTAGTCATCAATGCTATGTTTATATTCTGTATGATTTTTGTATGATTTCAGGTTTTCTAGGAAGATAAAGGTTAATTAGGTTAAAAGTATAATTCTTAAATTTGATAATTGCAATCAAGCAGTTATTTTCAATTTTGATGATTTTAAAAAAGGTGATAAGGGAGTTTTTGTTTATTACAATTGCAACCCCCTGCAGCCATATTTGAATAGGAATAATGAAAAAACCCAAAGCTATTTATTTTACTAATAATGTGTTGATCAGTTTTGTTATGTATCTTTGTCTCCCCAAGACATAATATATCAGGGCTATGAACATGGAACCATCGCTCCAAAGCAAAGGCCCTCGCCTGTGAATTTAAGCCCCTAATATTCATTGAGGCAATTTTAATCATCTCACAGTTGGATTAAAAAAATCAGAGCCCACATCTAGCTCTTCATGGGTTTCATTCTTATTTTGATAGTGCTCATTTAGCTCCATAGCAAGTTTTGGCAACTGTGGTGTTACTTCTTGATCACTAATTTTGAGAGAATTAATTGTTTCATTTTTAACTTCTAAATTCTCTTTGTCACTATATATGACAATGGTCTCTAGATTGTCATTGATAAAGTCATCTGGAATGGGCTCCATCAGTGGATCATTTAGAGAGGAATTTAATCTTGTTTCCTTAATTAATTGAGGTGATGAATCTATTTCTTGATCTGATAAATTCAATAAAGTCACTGTGTGTACACTTTCACAGTCCAAATTTACTCTTGATTGAGGAGAGACTGAAGCTTTTGTTCTCAGTCTTTTTTGCCTTCTATGCCACACTCTTCTTTCATTTTGTGTTTCTTTCTCTTCTTGTGCTGAGGTCTCTACATACCATGGACTAGGCTCTCCCATGGATGATACAATGTCTTCATTTAAAGTCTGTTTTTTTTTGAGAGTATCAGATTGTGATGAAACATCTTGTTCCAAGTTCTGAGTCTCATTCAATATCTCCTCCTTATTCATTGTTTTAAGTTTATTTCTTTTCTGTTCTTCTCTTGTATCTACACCAGGCCATGATCCTAGGTTATTATAGCTTCTGGTTTGACATTTATGAAATCTTTTCCTTATAGCTTCACATAAGTTACATTTTCTGTTAGGGCATTCCCTCCTTAGATGCCCTCTATGCTTGCAAGAAAAACACTGTGGAGCTACACCTTTCAGCAAGATGATTAATAAAGCCTCTTGGTACTCAATCAAAGAGGGAATTAGCAAAGAGGATATTCCTTTCTTTAATATTAATTTAAAATTGGCCGCATTTGTTAAGTAGTGTGTACCCTGAAAATTGACCGACTGGAATTGTAGACTTAGAATTCTTCCAAAAGGGCTTAGAATTTTTTGCAAGTCTGCAGGACCAAAATTCACACCATAATTTCGAATCAAACCATCAACCCATGCAGGTCTATTCAAATCTATGTAGATCAAAAGTTTATTTGCTATGGTCTTGAATTTATTTTTAAATGCCTTCTTTCATGAAAGAATTGTTAAATTGCACAATTAGATATCTATTGTTTGCATGAAATAGAATTTTATATATTGTTTGTCTGAGTCCCTGTTGTTTAATTAGAGCATATAGTTCTTGTACAGGAAATTTAAATAGATTTAAATGCTTGTCTGTGGTCATCATGATCAAGGTACTATCATGTTTATATGCCTCGAATGTCCTCATCAGGACTGCTGGAATAGCCTGATTAAATTTATCAGAGATTGTAGAATATATAGAGGGGTTATTTCTAATTTCCTCTTCAAGGTAATCAATCTCTGACATCACCTCATCCATGTTATTGTCTTCATCCAAGTGCATCAACTGCAAAGATATCTTATGTGTCTATCTGTTTCTTATATTATTCATTAAAGTTATGATTTAAAAATGAATATAATCTTAAAAATGATGTATCAATTTTGTGATAAATAAAAAATGTTAGAAACTAAAATCCATATTTAGAATGATAGGATTGTTTTAGTTTTCAGTTTAAAAATATATTATCTATTAAAAAAAACACTACCCATACACCACTTTTTTATTGATAATACTTATTTCAATAAAAATTATTGCAAGGAATAAAAACTTTGAAATTTAATTATTTAATTTGTAATTATAAAACAAATGAAAAAAATAAATCATATTTTTAAAATGTTATTTAAAAATCTGAATGTAAAGATTATATAGTCTTTAAAACCAAAAATTCATTTATTTTACAAAAAATAAAATAAACTACATGATAATTTATAATTTTCAATTTCAAATTTTAACAAAAAGTTGATATCATGTTAGCACATTGAGTAATTTTGAGGACAGTAAAATGACTATATTAGTTTCTTTTAATTTTACTGAATGTGTCTGACATTTAATGATTTTAATTTAAATTACTGTCATATAATATACATTTTAGTTCAAATAAAATCTTGTAAATAAATAATATAGAAAGTCACAAACTCAATCACTCAAAATTGATATCAAAAGCAATTGTTGCACCAAATAAAGCTTAATGAAAAGATTTAGCAATTAGGTCACATGGGTTAAAATGAATTTCTTCTAATGAAAAAGTATATTGTTATAAATTATATTGATGCAATGTGCTCTTAGAATTGTCATTGAGCTTAAAATGCCATTAATTGCAAGAACCTATTATAATAATAATAATAACGTGAAAGCTAAACACCTTCAAACAGATACGCTTTAAAAATGCTTACGTGATAGCCAATCAGATGGAATAATGGCATCACATGGGACTCTAAATTCTAAAACACAAGCCAGAACTATTAGAAAAAGATGGCTTGTGTTTTAGAATTTAGAGTCCCATGTGATGCCATTATTCCATCTGATTGGCTGTCACGTAAGCATTTTTAAAGCGTATCTGTTTGAAGGTGTTTAGCTTTCACGTTATTATATATTATCTTTTTACGCTTAAATTTAATATAAGAACCTATTATGTTTTTTGATAATAAATTAAATTAAGAAAATATTTTGATAGTTTTAGACAGTCAGAAACCACTTTATAATTAAGATTTTAATTCTACTGAAAGTATCTAGATGATAGAAGCTATTACACATCCATGAAAATGATTGCTACAGATAGTACTCAATCTCTATCGAGGATAAAATATATTTATGTACTTCTCAGCATGGGCATTTGTTAACATCATAAAACAAAAAAAAATATTTAATACACAATATGTGTATTTGTTTATTATTTTCATTAAATTATTAAATAATCATTTATAAGTAGATATGTGGTGTTTATATTTTACTTTTATTTGAATATTTTAGTTTTCAACAAAAAATTAGTCAATTGAAAATTAGTGATTTTAAACAGAATAACTTCTCATTTTTTGTATTTTTTTTTTTTTTTGCAATTAAACAAATACTTTTCTTTTGATTGGTTATATCCCTTTATTACTTTTATCTTTATTTCCACTGTTAATAATTTATTTTCCAGATTACCTTTTATTTTTGTAGTTTTTCTTTTAATAAATAAAAAAATTGAATGGATAAAGTTTTGTTTTGTTTCCAATATAGAATGGAAGTAAAAATATGAAAAAAATATTGAATTAAAATGTGTCATTATATCATATAGAAAAGCACTTAAAAGATTAATGCTCATATTATAATAAACAGTATACTTAAACTAAAAATTGTTGGAAATGATTGTAAGATGAAGTCAAATGGTTTCTTCTGTTAATTTTTTTGCAAAAAAACATGCATTAATTAATGACTTTGTTTAGTAATAAAAATCACTATAAAAATGTATAGTCATATATCTTCAACTTGATAACTTCTAATAGAATACATTACTATTAGAACTCAGAATAAATAAGAAATTCATATTTATATGAATATAAAATTGTATAGATTGTTGGACAGATCATAAACTAATATGCTCTAAGGCTAAAATAATAGTTGCATCACATTTTGAAAAAAAAAAAAAAAAACATTAATATTTTTAAACTATCATGTTAAATTTTAACAACTAATAAACACGAAAATTGCTATTAGAATTTCCAGCATTATAATTTTCCCAACATGGAAAATTATTTTAAAGAATGTGTTACATATATAAAATTAATTTTTGAATTTAATAAAATAAGAATCTTCAATAGTATGTGCTCTTTTCATACAATTATGTAATTTTAACAAACTTGTATTGTTCAAGTTAATCTGTAAAAAAATATCAAATTATAAGAAAGTTCTTAGTTATACTGAACCAATGTTTGGCAAATCACTGCCAGAATCATAGCAGTGAATGATTCTACAATGATTAGCTGAAAGCTGGCTCAGTACACTTAAGACTTTTTTATAGTTCAATTTACGTTTTTAGATTAACTTGAACAATATCAGATTGTTAGAATTATACAAAATAGCAATCAACACTGATTCTTTGAAAATGATCTTACTATTGATGACATTATGAAACCAAATTATGTAGCAGTTTCTGTTCATTAGAATAATAAATGTCCAGTTTCATAACTATTGTAGATATTTAAAGACAGATCAATAATTAACAAGAAGGCTTAAAATCGTTGTTGTTTTAAAATTGCAAAGAAAGTAAAAATATTTGCTAATTGTGATTATTTTAGATCGCCGAAATACTGAAAGCAATATGTTAAAATTTTACAATAAAATTTAATGCTAAATTGAGATTTTATTTTATATTTCAATTAACTGTCCAAATTGTCTACTACATGATAAGGTTATATGTTTTGCAAAAGGCAACTTACTTCCATCAACTGTGATGAAGTTAAAATTTTAGTTAAATAGACTTTGTTAGTACAAAATTTGTAATATCTTTACAGTTATTAAATATAAAAATATTTTAGTTTACATCCATAAATACTGCTGCAACGGAAATTATTCAACTGTATAAATTTATCGCATATTTATATATGAACATTTGGTGACATATTTTTTTATATAATAAATGAATATTATTCAATTTATCTACATATTTCTGGCTTTTATAATAATAATACAATTCTTTGAAACCTTTATTTTTAAGTTATATTTTTTGTACTATCTTAGTTTTAAATTTATATCGGGTAATGCGATATGATTATGGTAGACAAGAATATATATGTGCGCATTGTAAAATATTGAAAAAAAAATTTTTGACAGTTTATATTTTAACTATATATCGCAATGACTTTTACAATGCAAAATATTGTTTCATTTTAAAACTATATATGTAATATGACAAAAAAAAAATAATTTAAGTAAATTAAAATAATAACTTTTTACGCTTTATATAAATTGTCAAAAAAAGAGAAGAAAACTACCGTAAATTATGGGCAATTTTAATATCGATTGATTTTTTTATTTAAATAAATAAATATAAAAGTTTTTTTCTTTTTTTTTTAAAGAAATAAAATTAATAAATGTGTTTATAAAAATGTGATTTTAGATATTTAATATAAATATATTACAAAATTACAAAAAATAGTTCAGTATTTAAGTTGAAAATTAAATATAATTTTGTTAATATATATATTTTTAAAAATCAGAATTAGATAATAAAAATTGAATGCATTTCTTTTTTTTTATATTAATAAAGTTATATTACATACGAAAATATGTGCGCATTCAATTTTCAATAAATAAGGCATCTAGTGTGTAATGCAGACATTTAAAAAAAAAAGTAATTTTATAGGTAGAAAAAGATAAATAGATATATAGGATCATAAATTGGATAAATAGGCAAATAGATATAAAATTTGATAGGTAGGTAGATAGATATATAGAAAGAAAGATAGATAGATCGTTAGTTAGTTAGATAAATGAATAGATAGATAGATAGATAAATAGATAGATAGATAGATAGATAGATAGATAGATAGATAGATAGATAGATAGATAGATAGATAGATAGATAGATAGATAGATAGATAGATAGATAGATAGATAGATAGATAGATAGATAGATAGATAGATAGAGAGGTAGGTAGGTAGATATACAGACAGACATACAGATAGATAGATAGATAGATAGATAGATAGATAGATAGATAGATAGATAGATAGATAGATAGATAGATAGATAGATAGATAGATAGATAGATAGATAGATAGATAGATAGATAGATAGATAGATAGATAGATAGATAGATAGATAGATAGATAGATAGATAGATAGATAGATAGATAGGGATATTTGAAATTTTATTCGGCTCTACTATAATGAAAATAATTACTTTCAGATACTTATTTATTATAGCAACCAATTTACTTTATAATACATTAAAAACAAGTATTAATATGCTAATCATTTCCAATACTTCAGCCTAGAACAAAGTTATAATCTGACAGTCACATAATGGTAATGGTTCATATTTTAATAAAGTATATAAATGGTTGGCGAATAAGGTTTTAAAAAAATATGTTGATACTGCATGCCAATCATATATAAAAAATAATAAACTTTTATTAAGTGATATTAAAAATGTAATAAATGAATTTAGTACTTATAATTTGACAATGATTAAAATAAATGTGGTATCAATGTATACAAATATTAATGTAGAGAAGGCAGTCGATATAATAATTAGTAGATATAAAAAAATAATAATAAAGAAATAAATATACCTATAAAACAATTAAAGGAAATTACAGGATTATATTGTAAAGAAGTGACATTTCAATTTAATGATAGGTTTTGTAAGCATAAAGAAGGATTATTAATAGAAGGAGCATTAAATAGAGTATTAAATAGTGTTAATATGGAGGAATTGGAGAAGTTAATGTTGATTAATAATAATGCTCCAATATATTTATTAGAAGATATGTAGACAATTATTTATTGATATTTAATAAAACACAGAGACATATGGATTTATTTATAGAGAATGCTAATAAAATGGATGAGAAGACTAAGTTTGTTATAGAAAAAGATGAGGATAATATACTGACATATTTGTATATAAAAATGATGAAGTCATATGAGAAAGGGAAATGTAGAATTGAAACATTGATTCATAAGAAAAGTGATATAGATAATAATATAACTAATTGGTTTCAAATATAAATGTGAGATATAAAGTAAATACAATACAATCTAGAATTCATAGGGTTGTAAATTATTATTCAAGTAAAGGCAATTATGATAAACAGGTAGAGTTAATTAAAAAAGAATTTATAACATATAAATTTATAAGTGATAATATTAGATTAATAGAGAATAAGATAAAGTCTAGAAGTAATAAGAAAAAAGAAAAAAGTTGTAATAAAGTTAATTATATAGGTATAAAGACAGGGAATAATTATGTAGTTAAAATTTTTAATACGGTTATATGTAAAATTAATATAGTAGAGTATGACATAAAAATCTCTTATCATGTTTTACTACCGTGATTTGATTATCTTAGAATAATTTTTATGAACCTGAGATTTTATTGAGCTAAATTATAGTAGATAAGAGATTAAGATTTAATTATTAGTTTAATCTTAATGAGTAGGATTTATTAAAGTCATAAGAATACTATAAGTTTGTTATTTGAAATAGTAATAAAGGGGGATAGTGTTCTTATGCCATTGAGGTAGTATACTGTGGGATATTAGCTCAATGTAATCTTTCTTGTCACCTGTATTTTCACTTCCAAGTCTTATGAAATATTAAATATTATTTATTTATTTTATAAACTGAACCTATTTATTATTTTGATATTATAATGTTTAATTTTAATGCAGGACATTTTATTATCAATTATTTGTTATAACAAACGTAATCTGTAACTGAGCTAACCCATTTTTATTTGATAATATACTGCCCGGAAGTGAATCTGCAAAAGGCAAGGTTAGATATATATATATATATATATATATATATATAAGTTAGAGATGAGGCATGAGTTTGAAAAGGATTCTATAAGGATGGTACACTTTACAGATAATAAAAGGAATAGAAAAATAAAAGAGGCTATTTATATTAACAGTATTAAACCTGTTTTGAACAGACATTTCAGATGGAAAAGAATTTTGATATAAATAAAGGATTATAAAAAAATTTAGTTGTATAAAAATCAAAAGAGGGAATTGCTGATAATTTAAAAAGAAGGGGTATTAAAAGTTTAATAGTAGTTTTTTAAAAGTTGATTGTCACACTGGGATTAGGAGATATAAGGGTGAGTTAAAACGATAATTTAAAAGTGCATTTAAAATAATAAAATTAAATATTAAAAGATTATTAAATTATTCAAGCATTGGTGGCCGAGAGGTCGGAGAAAGCTGCTTTACAAGCAGTTGTCCAGGTTACCGGGTTCACTTCCTGGCTGATGCCATGACACATGAGAAAAAAAAAAGATTATAAATTATTGAATAAGGAGATTAAGAATATTGATGGTTAATAAAATGGATAATAATAAAAATAGAGAAGATATTAAATTAAAGTGAGTATTTAAAGAGTAATGAGAATAAAAAGAGTAAAGAATAATAATAAAGTTTTAAAAAATTTAGTAGTAAAATAGGAAATGGTAGATACTATTAATATATGTGTAAATTGAAAGAAGAGGATATTCAAAGTATAATAGTAAAAAAAAAAAATATTTCTTTTTTAAAGTTGATTTTTTTAATTTTGAATTTAGTATTGAGGTTAGGAGATAACAAAGATGCTAACAATTATATTATAAAGTAAAATAGATTATAAGTTATTGAATAATTGTTAGTGAAGCGAATTATAATAATATAAAATATGAAAGATATTAATTTAGAGTTAATATTAGGAGAATAGAATAAAGTAAAGAATAAAAGTAGGAAATATATATATATATATGGAAAGTATATATGTATGTATATATATATTAAAACGAAGATTTGTATGAGTTAAATATATAAAATACATATTTTGCGGGTTCATCCGTGTTAAAAACTTTTAATATTAATATACTGACGTTTCGACTTGGTCACAGAAGCCATCCACAGAGTTATAAAAGGTAGAAAGACGGTTGTAGAGGCGCTACAATCACTGATTTGAATAAAATGTTAAAATTCCACCAATAGCAAAAAATGTTAAATTTAGGAATGTTTTTTTAAAAAATCTTTCCAAATAGGAAAAAGTTTGCATGTATCATCTCACTTATTGATACAATCTGGCCTTTTAAGTAACTCAATGGCTTCTCTAATTTTGCATTGGTAGAGATTACCACATCTGGATATGATCCTGGTACTAGAAAAATCAATTTATGACCTGAATCTATAGTATGGAGTGAGAGTGGTGATGATGATGAGTGTTGTTTAACTGCATTAGCATGCTCATCTCTCCTAACACTGATGCAATGATTACTCATACCTATGTAAGAAGCTTTACAATTTTTACATGAGATTTGATAGGCACCATGAAATTCAAGAGGGATTGAATCCTTAGGCTTGGTTATTATATTGCTGATTATTTGATGAGCAGAAAATGCTGTATCTATATTATAGCATTTTAATATACGTCCGTACCGTCTGTAGTTCCTTTTACATATGAAACACAAATCCTAATAGCTGATTTATCATCTTTTTGTTTCCCATTTTGTCTATTTTGGGGTTGAAATAAGGCTTTTTTTTATAAATTTGTAATTAGAATTATTTGCTAATAAAACACTATTAATATGATTTATTTCTTCTTTCAGATGTGTCTCATCTGAAAGGTTAATTGCTCTATTTAAAAGAGTTTTGGCTACAGAAACTATCTGAGTTGGGTGATGATGAGAATGGAAATGCAAATATCTGTCTGTGTGTGTATCCTTTCTGTAAATAGAAAAAGATAAACTATTTGGTGTTCTGGTGACTAGAACATCAAGAAAAGGGAGTTTTCCACCAGACTCTGTCTCCATTGTAAATTTAATATGAGGATGCATATTATTTAAATGTAAGAAAAAATCATCTAATTTATTTTTTCCTTGTTGCCATATGACAAAAGTGTCATCTATGTATCTGAACCAAATGAGAGGTTTTAAAGATGATGATTCTAAAGCACGAGTTTCTGTATATTCCATGAATAAATCAGCTATTACTCCTGAGATAGGTGAGCCCATAGGAGTACCAAAAACTTGTCTGTAATGCTGTCCATTGTTTACAAAATATGTATTTAAGAGACAATGTTTAATTAAAGCAATAATATGGTCTGGTAAATTGCAATGTTGTGAGATTATATTTAAAGCTTCATCAATTGGAATGTTTGTAAACAAAGACACAACATCAAAACTGACCAGAATGTCATTAACATTAATTTTTAAACTTTTTAAAACAGAAATAAAATGAAGAGAGTTTTTAATATATGATTTAATAGATGGGATTGTAGGTTTAATGAAATCTGATAAGTATCTGGCTAAAATATAAGTTGGAGAACCTATTGCACTTACTATTGGATGAAGGGGGGTATCTGGTTTGTGAATTTTTGGAAGTCCATAAAATTTTGGACAGACACAAGATTTTTCATGAGGGATTATTTTATTTTTTATCTCTGTTTCAATAGGTGATTTATTAATAATAGCTTTTGTTGTTTTTTTCAAATACGTAGTATGATCTCTTTTTGATAGTTTATAAGTTTTATCATTAAGCAGATCTAAAATTTTATTATGGGAAATGTCACAATCCATTACAACTGTAGCATTACCTTTATCAGCTGGAAGTACAACAATTGATTTGTCCGATTTTATATTATTTAATGCTTGTCTTTCTTTCTTTGAAATATTATTTTTAGGAAGCTTAGCTTTTTTAAAAATATTACAAATCTCAGCTCTAGCCAAATCAGCTGATGTAGAATCAATTTTATCGAGAGCTGATTCAACATTACAAACAATTTTCTCAAAAGGTATCCGGGAAGGTGTTAAAGCAAAATTGAAACCTTTGTCTAAAATCGAAATTTCATCTGTAGAGAGGGCTTTCCTAGATAAATTATAAACGGTTTTTTGATTTGGATAAATTATAAACGTTTTTTTGATTTGGATTGTGTTCTAATTGCCATGCAATTAGAACACAATCCCCAAACATTATGTATCCAAATCTAAAAACAGTTTATAATTTATCTAGGAAAGCCCTCTCTACAGATGAAATTTCAGTTTTAGAAAAAGGTTTCAATTTTGCTTTAACACCTTCCCAGATACCTTTTGAGAAAATTGTTTGTAATGTTGAATCAGCTCTCGATAAAATTGATTCTACATCAGCTGATTTGGTTAGAGCTGAGATTTGTAATATTTTTAAAAAAGCTAAGCTTCCTAAAAATAATATTTCAAAGAAAGAAAGACAAGCATTAAATAATATAAAATCGGACAAATCAATTGTTGTACTTCCAGCTGATAAAGGTAATGCCACAGTTGTAATGGATCGTGACATTTCCCATAATAAAATTTTAGATCTGCTTAATGATAAAACTTATAAACTATCAAAAAGAGATTATACTACATATTAGGAAAAAACAACAAAAGCTATTATTAATAAATCACCTATTGAAACAGAGATAAAAAAATAAAATAATCCCCCGTGAAAAATCTTGTGTCTGTCCAAAATTTTATGGACTTCCAAAAATTCACAAACCAGATACCCCCCTTCATCCAATAGTAAGTGCAATAGGTTCTCCAACTTATATTTTAGCCAGATACTTATCATATTTCATTAAACCTACAATCCCATCTATTAAATCATATATTAAAAACTCTCTTCATTTTATTTCTGTTTTAAAAAGTTTAAAAATTAATGTTAATGACATTCTGGTCAGTTTTGATGTCGTGTCTTTGTTTACAAACATTCCAATTGATGAAGCTTTAAATATAATCTCACAATGTTGCAATTTACCAGACCATATTATTGCTTTAATTAAACATTGTCTTTTAAATACATATTTTGTATACAATGGACAATATTACAGACAAGTTTTTGGTACTCCTATGGGATCACCTATCTCAGGAGTAATAGCTGATTTATTCATGGAATATATAGAAACTCGTGCTTTAGAATCATCATCTTTAAAACCTCTCATTTGGCTCAGATACATAGATGACACTTTTGTCATATGGCAACATGGAAAAAATAAATTAGATGATTTTTTCTTATATTTAAATAATATGCATCCTCATATTAAATTTACAATGGAGACAGAGTCTGATGGAAAACTCCTTTTTCTGATGTTCTAGTCACCAGTACACCAAATAGTTTATCTTTTTCTATTTACAGAAAGGATACACACAGAGACAGATATTTGCATTTCCATTCTCATCATCACCCAACTCAGATAGTTTCTGTAGCCAAAACTCTTTTAAATAGAGCAATTAACCTTTCAGATGAGACACATCTGAAAGAAGAAATAAATCATATTAATAGTGTTTTATTAGCAAATAATTATAATTACAAATTTATAAAAAAAAGCCTTATTTCAAGCCCAAAATAGACAAAATAGGAAACAAAAAGATGATAAATCAGCTATTAGGATTTGTGTTTCATATGTAAAAGGAACTACAGACAGTATCGGACGTATATTAAAATGCTATAATATAGATACAGCATTTTCTGCTCATCAAAAGATCAGCAATATAATAACCAAGCCTAAGGATTAAATCCCTCTTGAATCTCATGGTGTCTATCAAATCTCAGGTAAAAATTGTAAAGCTTCTTACATAGGTATGAGTAATCATCACATCAGTGTTAGGAAAGATGAGCATGCTAATGCAGTTAAACAACACTCATCATCATCAGCACTCTCATTCCATACTACAGATTCAGGTCATAAAATTGATTTTTCTAGTACCAGGATCATATCCAGATATGATAATCTCTACCAATGCAAAATTAGAGAAGCCATTGAGATACTTAAAAGGCCAGATTGTATCAATAAGCGAGATGATACATGCCAACTTCCACCTATTTGGAAAGATTTTTTTAAAAAAACATTCCTAAATTTAACATTTTTGCTATTGGTGGAATTTTAACATTTTATTCAAATCAGTTAATGTAGCACTCTACAACCATCTTTCTACCTTTTATACCTCTGTGCATCGCTTGTGTGACCAAGTCAAAATGTCAGTATATTAATATTAAAAGTTTTTAACACGGATGAACCCACAAAATATGTATTATATATATATATATATATATCCACACAATTTATACTAACCCATAAAATATGTATTATATATATATATATATATATCCACACAATTTATACTACATTTTAAAAAATTAATGAAGTATTTTCATGCCTTAAAGATAAATTTCCTTTGGAGTGTCATGGTGTATATGAAATTCCATGTGAAGTTTATTTATATCTGTACATTGATTAGATCAAATGTAGAATATACATAAAAAAGAAGAACACATTTTGGCAGTTAGAGAAAAATCTAATTCATCTATTCACATATTAAATTAACTAACCATGACATCAATTTTAATAAAACACATATTCTGCAAAAAGGTAAACAATATGACCAGAAATGGAAAGATCAGCAGAAGGCAGAAATGGAAGTTATATTAAAGTTTTATGATCAAGTGATACAAGATGACCAGGACATACAAAATATAATATTCAAAACTGACATGATAGGAGATCTAATAAAAGATCTAGTATAAATAACTAAAAATTTAGAAGAAAATTATGAAAGACAGGGACCAAAGAAAAATGTGTAGATGTAGCACCTCCCTAATAATGATATTTTTCTGAATAGATATTGAGAATTGAAGCAACCTTACATAAATAATAAGAAAATAGATGTCAACAGGAAAGTGAATAATTAAATAGTAAATAATACACTAACATGAACAATTGTTTATTATCAAAGCTGGTATGGATAAAGGCTTTCTAATTTGCCATGTAAAAATCCACTTGGCTGTTTAAATGGACTTGCTGAACTATGTGCATTTTATAGATTAACAAATAATGAAAGAAATATCATTGCCAATAATTATTTGGTTCATGCAGTTAAGAATTCTTTGAACTCAAAGTACCACCACCTGGATACCTATAATGGGTATTAACAGAAGATAATACAAAGATTTTGTAGTGAATAGCATCATAATAATGCACTGCATCAGGCATCCAATAAATGATAATAAACCAAACAGAGGAGAAAGATTTATGACATTTTTAAGGCAGATGCCAAAATTAACATTACTTATAGCTTTTCTCCTGTCAGAAAGTCATAATATTTCATCTCATAAGGCACAAATTTTTCATTTAATAATCAAATATCATGTTGACTGACAACTGGTTGGCTATTTAAAAAATGACAAATCTACTAGGGACCATAAACCAGTAAATGCTTTATCCAAGTAAAAGTATTATTACAAAACTCATCTAAAAGCACTTGTAATGTAAATTTTAACAAACCTAAGCAGCATAGGTTTGATCATATACTGAGATATACATATTATGCACCACCTACAAAAAAAATGACAAGAAACCATCTGATTAGAAATATACATGCTTTTTAGTCATTACAAAATAACTCCAGATAAAGGTCAACATCAAACAACAGAAAAACATCTTATATCAATTACTAATAGCTAGCTAAACAGCTTACAAAATGCCAAATAGACATGAAAATAAGTTACAATAACTAGAAATTTCTTTTGTTTCTATGTTTGTCAATTTGAAATGAGATTTAAAAAAATAAAAATATTTAAAACTCTTGTGTCAATGAATGTATTACAAATAACGCAATTAGATAAAAGATTTATAAAAATTAAATAAAGTCTTGCGCAAATTAATCAATTTAAATTTTTAAAAAAAATTGAATTAGCTACTAAAACAGAAACAAGTAAAACTTATAAAGTCAATGAATGGTTATTATTGCTTTCATTCTGAATTCTCACTTTATTAGAATGATATTGAACCTACAGTATGCTGATTTTTTTTGCACAAACAATAATCATAATCCAAAAAGAGATGAGTTGTTTCTTTCATTGCTGATTACTGAATATTTTCATGAATATATAAAAGGCCTTGAATTTAATAGTCAAGATCAGCATGCCAAAATGATTTATTATATTTGTAATTTAAATTCATGTTGCATTGCTGTACATTGCTGGCTCCTTTGGAGGGTGAATTACTTTATACCATATTGAATAGGATAAAAAGTAATGCATCAAGTGATTTTATCTCATCTTTAACTTAAACATAGCTGTTCATCTGTAAACTATGCATTGCAAAACTTACATAGGTAGCATAATACTTGTGAATAAAATAGTCAAGAGATTTGTTATTTGAGAGATTATAAGATGCTAATAAACTAAACAATTAAGCAAATATGATATGCATGTATCTGAAATTTCAAGTTCATCACACAACTACACTGAAAATTATATGTGTCTAACATGTTTATTAATTTAAAAATATTGAAATTACTATTTAAAATTATCAAAATAAAAATAAATAATAAGTTTATTTTTGAAATAGTCATATTTAGGTCAGATTTGTTATTTATGCATATAATTGTGAGACTATATCAGAGTTACAGCTATCTTGCAGAAAAAGTAATCATTGTGTAAGATATCAGTAAATTAGTCAGGCTTAATTTACCAAATGTCAATAATAGAATCAAGCCACAAAACTAAATATTTGTATGAAAACTCAAAGTAAATTAGATAATAGCATAAATAACATAATTATTATGTAAATATATCTCTATGAAGGTATTTATTGTATCAAAAATATAAAATTAAAAATAACTGTAAAAAAATCTAATGAACAATTGTTTGTGAACTGACATGGTCTTTGTTTAATTACTAAAGTAATGAATTACATTTTAATATAGAAACCATAGGTCATAAATCTATCATTATTACACTGCATTAATCTCAATAAGATTTAAAATAATAATTGTTTATAAAATAAAAAGCTTAAAAAAACAATTTTTATTTGGGTTTCTTTTAGAATCCTATCTTACTTATAAAATGTGTTTTTGTAGATATTTTTATATAAATAAATAACAGATATCATTTTGAAATAAATTATCTATATTGCCATGTGTTCCAATAAAAAGTGATTTGTTCTTCTTTAAAACTGTCTACAATTCATTTCTGAATAAATGCATGTTTACAAATTTTCATTATTCAGTTTCATGAGCTACATATAAAAGTATGACAGTGTGCTCTGTATTATTGTACATCTTTTTGATACTTTTCCTGCCATCACATAATCTTGCAACTCAAATGAAAATGCTCTTCTGACAAATATTTTCATTGCTATACATAGTTTGAAACATTTC
Source organism: Epiperipatus broadwayi (assembly GCA_028023455.1). NCBI lineage: Eukaryota > Metazoa > Onychophora > Udeonychophora > Euonychophora > Peripatidae > Epiperipatus > Epiperipatus broadwayi. The sequence goes on along the minus strand of JAQFVV010007399.1, from coordinate 6,084 downwards.
AAGCATTACAGCAATAGTTTATTGGATTTAAAGCAAAATTTATTATTAACTGTGTTGCTTCATCATGGATTAAAATACAAAAAAATGATGTTGCTAATAAAGTCATAACTCAGAGTCCAGATACCAGAGGAGCTCAATGTTTATATGATGACTATAAAAATTGTGTCATGACTTAACATGTATTGATTCAGAAAAGGCACATTAATCAGCTTGAAGAAAAAAACACTCACCAGTCATTTTTTTTCTCGTACATACAGTGTAAGTAAAAACATTTTAAATTAATTTTATCTATAAATAGATATTTTATTTTGCCCATATTTATAATACCATATATATATATATATATATATATATATATATATATATATATATATATTCTACCTAACCCGCCCTCTAACTCTCTATATATATATTTTTCTTTCTTTTTCTTTTAATAATAATATATAAAGTAAAGTACGTCGTCTCGTAAATTTGTATAAAGCATCATTTATATAAAGTAATAACAATGTCCCAAATTTTATTATAACGACTCGATCAGAATTCTATACCACTCTCTTACACAGAATCCTATCACAGGGTGGTTAGTGCTACGGGTGGAGTAATCAATATCATTGGAACTTTTGCCAATAACATTTATACTCGTTTACTAGAACACATATTAGCCAATCAAACTTTTATTTATTTAAAGGAAGAAATCCTATGGGCACCAGTCGAGCTTGTCGACAAGTCTGCTTGACCAATACGGTCTAGTACCCGCTCCCGCTAGCTCAGCTAAAATAATCAATCAAATATACTCCGCCTACTTAAAAAATCACTTTTAAAAATCTCTTCTACGCTAACTTTCTCGCTTTCTCTTTTCTTTATTTTAATTATTTAAGTTAAATCTAATTTGAGTAATAACTAAACAATGAAATATTCATTTACGCTATTATACTTCGTTTTGTCTTATAACACAATTATCTACACTTTCGATCAAGTTGAAATAAAATTTAATGCACTCAAAGTTCCATATTATAAATACAAATTAATCATACGCATACGCTTACATTTGAAGTAACAATAAAATCTCATATAAATACATTTAGAAATAATCATACACATACACTGATATTTAAACTCACACTAAAATACATTTGATAAAATAATTATACGCATTTATTTATATTGGCAATCACACTGAAATCTCTGGGTATTGGAGCTAACGACAATTAGTAGTTCATAAGATAAAGTTCAGAGTTTATTATTACGGCTTTAATTAGTGAGTTAGAAATTGAAACAAATATTACCTAGCTTTCTCCCTCTGCACGGTTTTTTGAGCGTTGCTTCAATAGTGTTTCCTTCGGTCAGTTAGTGCTAACTGCTTGCAATCCGTCCCGATGTCTTTGGGATCATGTGGGCTCCACGTGGACACTCCGTCTCCTTCTTGTTTATGCGACCATGATCGAATCTGGAACTGTCCGCTGATGTTATTGCCTGGAAGGATTCGGCCGGTTGTTCACAAGATGGTTTTAGCAATGCAGCATAGTATACTTAATGAACGACAATTGCTTAATAATTGCTTAGGAATAATAATACAAGCATTGATTAATAGAATAGAAAATTTGCCCCTTTTATATTTACAGTTCTTATCTCGCGGATTCAATCTACAATACGTAACTAATCCTCTGGTGTTTCAGTTATGGTCCGTGCTGATTTTCTGGTGTTCGCATTGGTTATTTAATTTCTTTGTATTCCCTGCTAGAGTTATTTCACTTTCTTTGTTATAGTCATTTCAATTCCTTTGTTAAAGTTTTTCCAATTTCTTGGTTAAAGTTATTTGCACTAATTAGCCATTTACTGGAAATTTCTTAGGTTTGTCATTAGCTCCCATTGTTTATTACATTCATTCAATTACACATATAATTTTTCTTTTTATTATGATTATAAGACAAAATGAATTCCACCTTGCTTTTTTTTTTTTTTTTTTTTTTCTTAAAGCAATTTTAAATCGAATTTCAGTTTAGTCAAATCAAATTTCTAATCAAATCAAACCTAATTATATCAATTCTTAATTTTTTTAGCTTTTATTTAATACGACTCAAAATTATATTTTAGAAAACTATTTATTTTATGCTTTTAACGCTCACCTGTCTATGAGAAAAAATCTTTATTTTATTTTACCTTACACGAACTTTTAATTTTATTAATATTTACACAAATCGCTTATTAATTAATATTATTTCTTAAATTATATGTACCGCCAACGCACACACACTCCTTCCTAATATATCTCGGTACATTTCTCCGTCCCCCCTTTTTGAAACTAAAATATCACTCTGAGGTTTTAGTTTTAACGTTTAATTTTAATTTTATTCGATTTAATTTGATGGACGTTCGTCTTCTCTTATTCTTGGATGTCCGTATTCTTGTTGAGTCTTCTTCTTCAGCAATTGTAAGGATCGCGCATTGTACGTTCCCTTACAGTCGGACCCTAGGGCGACTTTGAAGGCGTTATTTCCGTACTCCTTTATGATTTTGTATGGCCCGTCGTATATCGGTTGGAATTTCTTGTATATCCCCTTTTCCGGATGGCTTACTGGGTTGACCCTTACCATGACCTCATCTCCCAGTTTGAACATAGCCTTGCTCTTCCCTTGTCTCCTCTGTCTTATATTTCCCATCTTTCTGAGTTTACAACGTGCTTCAGCCGCGTCTTTCTTTTTATCAATAGGTGGTGTTTTAATCGGTAAAGGGGTTTTGAATGGGTACGGGGTATTTCTCCCGTGATGAAGCCTGATGGGTTCGAACCTGGTGGATTCATTTTTTGACCAATTTATCATGTTCGCCACTCTCATGGCCTCTTTTACCCATCCACGATGATTGGTTTGTAGATATACACGAAATAAGCGTCCTAATTCCCTCATGACTCGTTCGCAGGGATTAGACTGCGGATTACGAATCGAAGTGAGAATATGTCTGATCTGGTGGCGCTTTGTCCACCTTTTCCATTCCTCCGACATAAAGGGAGTTCCATGGTCTGATATTATCTGCTTTGGGGTTCCCACGTCTCGAAAATGTTGCCGTTCAAGTACTTGTATAGTTTGTTTAGCATTAGCTTGCGTTACCGGATATATCGCTACGAATTTGGAAAAAAGTCATACGTTACAACAAGATATTTCTTTCTATTGAACTGGGGTAGAGGTCCGTAGAAATCTATCGCCAGTAGGCTGTTAGGCTGGTATGCATATATAGGTCTCAACGGGCCCACGCTTGATGAGTTCTGAGGCTTTGTTTTTGCACATACAGTGCATCCCTCAATGACGTCTAAAACACTTTTATACATTCTTGGCCAATAAAACCAATTGCCTATCAACCCTTCCATCTTGCTTGCCCCATAGTGTCCATACTTTTGATGTATGAACATGATTATTTGTTTTCACATATTCAATGGGAGAACGACTCGTGTATGCTCCTCATCTCTTTTTTTACGCTGTAAAATCCCATTTTTCAAACAATATTTTTTTTCTTTCCAGGCCGTATTGTTTACAGGTCCTCCCGTAGGCTGACGGCGCAAGTGGTCTATTATTTGTTTATACTCTGTATCATCTTCTTGCGCTTTCATTAACCCTTTCAAACTGCACTCTATGTCCTCGCCTTTATCTACTTCTGCCGCTGCTATGTACGTGTCATTACAGGTTAAATGTTGCTGTGGTGGTTCTATCGGATAGCGACTTAAAGCATCTGCCGCCATATTGTCTCTGCCTGGGCAGTACTGTACGCGATAGTTGAATTCTTGTAAGATCAGACTCCATCGGATTAGTCTACTATTCGTGAGGAAGCTATGATTAAGGAACTCAAGGCTCCTATGGTCTGTGATCACTATCACCTGTGACCCAATTAAATACTGTCTAAACTTCTTAAAGGCCCAGACAATTGCTAAAGCCTCCCTCTCAGTTACTGTATAGTTTTTTTCAGGCTTACTTAATAAGCGACTTATAAAGAATAACACCCCATATTTCCCATCATCCTGTACCTGAGATAATGTGGCTCCCAGGCCCACTCCACTACTATCAGTTTGTACTATAAATGGTTTGTTAAAGTCTGGGTATGACAGCATGACCTCTTTTAGAAACCCCTCTTTTACCTTTTCAAAACTACGCTCTTGTAGCTCCTCCCACATCCACCTTTTGTCCTTCCTTAATAACTGTAAGAGAGGTTCCATGTCTGAGGAAAAATTTTTATAAAATCGGTTGAAAAAATTACATAGTCCGAGGAAAGATTTGATGTCTTTCTTCTTGCTTGGTTTTGGAAACTGTTGTATAGCCTCGATTTTTTCTGGGTTTGGAGATATTTCCCGCTCACTGATGATGTGTCCCAAGAATTTCACCTCCGGAGTCATCAGGTGGCTTTTCCCCAAATTTATTTTAATTCCCTTTTCGATGCACTCCTCGAACAGTAGCTTCAAATGTTCGAAGTGCTCTTCCACACTATTCGAGGCCACAATGATGTTGTCCACATACATCGTAACTAAACTCTTAACCTTTTCTGACAATACTTGATCAAGGCATTGTATTAATCCTGCCCCGCTATTTTTTAAGCCGAAGGGAACCCGATTAAAGTTATATGCCCGTCCATTATATCGGAAAGCGGTATATTTCCGGTCTTCAGGGTGAAGCTTGATCTGCCAGTAGCTGGCCGTTAGATCAAACGTCGAAAATATCTTTTTCTTATGGAACTTCATTAATAACTCACTTATAGGTGGCGGGGCATTAGTGTCTAGTACTGTTATTTTATTCAACTGTCGCGCGTCCAAACACAATCTAATAGACCCGTCCTTTTTCTTTACTGTTACCAACGGATTATTGTATGGTGATGAGCATTTCGAAATAATTCCCCATTTTAGCATATTTTGTAGCTGTTCTTCTATGACGTTTCTATATTGATGTGGTATTGGGTATGTTCTCGCTTGATACGGTTGGTCCTCCATCAGTTTTATTCGGTGTTCGTATCCTTCGATAACTCCCGGAACTTCTGAAAATACATCCTCGTATGTGTTCAACAAACTCTTCAGTCGTTCTCCATTCTCGCTTCCCTGTTCTTCTTCCCTTATTATTATTTTTTTCTCTAATTGTATCCCTGCACTTTCTGCATCGTGCTCCGTTCTACTATTGGCTGCCTCGCAGATGTCAAACAGTATTTCGGCATGATTAAGTCTTGCCTGTCGCTTTTCGTAATCCAGCACGCATCCTGCTTTGCACATAAAGTCTGAGCCCAGGATAGCATCATGTATCAATCCCTCCAAGATCAGCATGACGTGGTTGTATTCCTTCTCTGCGATCTTAATGCTCACCCACACTTGCTCCGATGCCAACTTGGCTCTCTTCCCATTCGCCAGCCTTACATATACATCTTTTAATGGCAAGGTTTTAATTTGTAAGTTACTCCGGTCCATTTCATTGAACGTTTTCTGCGAAATCACCGACACTTGGCTGCCCGAGTCAAGTAGTGCATGAATCGCCTTCCCTTCGATGCCTATTTCTATTTTTAGGACATGATTGGTATGCCATTCCCAACTCGCCCCTTTCTTCATTTTGTACTAGGTTTGCTACTTGTCTGCTATTATCTTCTGCCTTTCCCTCTTTCCTCCGACTTTCTTCGTACTGTTTATCATCATCTATCGTCCTGAGTATCTCTGCTGCTTGCTCTATGGTATCATTCCCTATTATTGTTTCTTGGACGTGTACTGGGAAGCTTCGCCTTACTATCCCCATTATTTGTTGCTCAGACAGTTTGTATGCCGTGATTTCCCTTAATCTCGCCACTTGTCTGCGGAAATATGTACTTAATGATTCTTCTGTTCGCCATTTTTCCTGTGCTACCCGATATTTAACAACCTCCTGAAGCCCCTCCCCCCAATAAGTCTTCAGCAATGCTTGTTTATATTCCTTGGAAGTTCGTTGGCTTTATTCCCAGCGACTCCCCACCAATTTTCGGCCTCATCTTGTATGTAGCTAACAGCTATATTAACTTTAACCGACTCGCTGAACTTATTACATGAAAAAAAACGTTCTAGACTCTCCAAGTATCTATTCGGTCTTTCCAAAT